>JAYWVB010000074.1:0-136674 GCA_039881045.1 Chaetomium olivaceum | reverse complement strand
TTCAGGCCTTGTGATCAAGGGTTGGTGTACCACACCCAAATTAGTGAAGATTGACGACTAGACATAATCAATCAAATTGACAGGTGCCTATACTGACTCATGGAAAGACAACTCGAAGGGTTTCTTACCGTCTGTTGGATCAATATTTCAAGTAATCCCGCATCAATAAACAACCAATCGATACAGAGTGAACCGGGCGACAAAAGGCACAGACTGTAGCAGTAAAGTCTCGACATAGAGGCCCCACACAGATATCCAAACAGTACCTGGGTAGGTATGTAGGAGCTTTTTAGGCCTTCTAAGGTCTGTAGGCAATGATCGCAGTTGAGGGAGCAACTATATATGTGGTCCTAAAACTATCGCCCTTGTAGGCAATTATACCGGGTACATAGTTCACTAAAGAATATGGTTGTTACCCCCACGTAACGTCGATACGGCACCGGGGTACGGGCTAGGATAATAACCAGTGTAGGGAGGTGTCACCCGACTTATACGCAAATATGCTATAGGTAACTACAAGTGTTTCCTTCAATTACCTTCGGATTTACATCTAAAGGCAATCTCAAATAGGCAAATGAACAACTAAATAATGCTGAATAAACCAGACACAAGAAAGACAGATCACAGCCAGGAGCCGGCCCACATTAGTCTTTATTCAACTCTCCCCGCCTGATCTTAGGTGAACTATTCATGAAACAACAAGCTACCAAATTCAGGAGGCGGTCGTTAAATAAACCCATATAAGCTCGCTTACATCATTGACTGAAATCTCGCTCTTAGATATCTTTGCAGATCACCCCTGAATCGTTCATCATCCAGTAGCAATTTCTCACTCTACATGACTTGCCTTTATATCAAAAAAGCTTCCTGAAGTCAAAACCTACTGAGTAGACGACGATATTTAATGGACAACACAAGGCAGCAGTCGGGGGTCGACGGGGAGGAGACAAACGGACAGAAGGCCAATGTTGTTCGTGACTTTGTAAAGGACGTCAAAGATTTTGCGGCAAATTTGGAAATGCTCGTGGCAAGCGACATGGAGGAAGTGGAGAAGATGTACAACAAACGTGTCATCAAAAATAATGTCGCCGAACTTACTCGATTTAATAGCATGACCCTCGACTGGGCTAACCGAGAGATGAGCCAGCTGATGGAGAGCAATAACGAGTTGCGTGCTAAACTGAGAAAATGCACAGCCCAGCTAGACGAGCTCGACCGCGAGGCCCGAGTAGCTGAGTTCAAACTTAAAAAGAAAACGGCACCGAAAATGGCTGAACCGACAACGGCTGAAAGTGAGGAAGATCACTCCGTCAAGGCTATTTAAGTCACGATAATGGCTGCCAACGCCCGACAATCCCATATAGTATCTCCTACCCTTCTAATACAGTCCCTCTTTCCATCATTCGACCATCACCAGAACACCATGACGATGCGTTCCCGATCCCGTTAGTCGTGATATTATTGTTTTTGAGCCCCATGTTATAATAACCATCATGAACGTAGCGGGGAAAATAAATGTGTGGTGCAACACGTGTACGTAGGGTCCCGTGACATATACCGTTGTTGTTTCAACGTTAGCTACAAATACGGTTGTTGCTGACACACAAGACAGACAAGTTACATGTAGTAAAACGTCGAGGTAGCGGGCCCGCAATAATGTCTCTGTTCATATCTCTTTCTGTCCGTTATACGACTCATAAAACAACGAACTGTACATAAAGCGACAAAGAGCAAAGCCTAGGCTGTGGTCGTTGGATAAACCCTATATAAGCTCGTCAGGCCTCTCGCCAACGAAGTGCTCACATGCGCCATATACGTTATTCGCACATCACTTTTAACCCCTTCGTAATTCACTAGGAAGATTCCACCCTCCGCTACTGTGTTTCACCAGAGGAATACTCCGTTAGATCGAACTATTAGGCATACAACTGTCCAATGGACGAAACAATGGAGCAGTATAATGGGTCTAAAGAAGAGATGAGAAATGCTATCGACGCTTTCGGGGCCGACTTTATACGCTGTGCGGCCGACGTAGAAGCACAGCTGAAGAGTGACGTTCGGATGGTGGAAAGCAAGTTCGAAAATGGCCAGATCAAGGACTACGACGATTTCTTCTACGATACCTTGTTTCACCACCTTACGACCCTTACCTGCGCAAACATGGGATTGTTGGAATTGGTGAAAAGGAACCGCAAGTTGGGTGAAGAGTTGGAACATTGGTCAGCCCGACTACATGCGGCTAAGAGCAAGGCCCGCGCGGCTAAGCGCGAGATGCTGAACTCAACCGCAAACAAACCTGAACCGACAAGGGGCTAATTAAACTGAGAGGAAGTGAATTAAACCATGGCTTCTACCACGATTTTCTAGCAGAAGATGATGGTTGACCACAACCAACAAGGTTCTCCTACCCTGTATTACCTACCTCGTGCTTTTATGTAGCCTCATCAATTGGATCATTTAACCATCTCCATCAACCTCCATTTTCTAATCCCCGTCATTATCGTGATGAATATCCTTTTCGAGTCCCATGTCATTCATAATATCCATCGTTACCCATGCCCCCCGCCTCCCTCCACATTCCCATTACCTCCATCCATCACCACTGATGCCCCTCACTCATCCCTACTATATCTGGAAAGCTTCCTCCACCGCTCCCCATACCGCAACATCAGAATCGGAATCGGCGCCAACAGCAGACTAAACCCCGCCAGCACCGAAAACCCCCACCCAAACCCCAGCCTCTCCACCAACGGCGCCGTAGTCAGCGGCAAGAAGGTACTCGCCAAACAACGCGTGACAATAATCCCCGTCATCGCCGACGCCGAGAACAGGCCGAACGCGTCCACGACGTACGCCATAACGGGGATGGTGGCGAGCATGAGGGCGGTGCCCATGGCGCACACGCAGAACAGCAGCAGCACCAGCGGTAGCTGTGCTTGTGCCGCCCACCCATACGCTGCCACAGTCACGGGCAGCGCAAACACGATCGCGAGCGGGAGACGGAACTCGGGTTTGCCTACGCCTTTGTGTGTGAAGCGCATGCGGACGTAGATGCGGTCAAGGTAGCGGTTGCAGATTGTGACGCTGATGGTGGAGCCAATGGCTGGGAGGGGGGTTAGTGGTTGTTTGCTGAGATGCCGGTTGAGGAGGTGATAGGGGGGAGGGGCTTACAGAAAATGGTGAAGCAGGAGCCCACCGCCACGGGCGACAACTTATAAACATCGATCAGGATGTCCGAGATCGAGGTGCTGTAAATGTAAAAGAAGGTGAAGACGACCGAGTTGAACAAGCTCATGACCATCAGCACTCCGCTCCCACACAGCACAATAGCCGGACGCAGCACCGCATCCCGCAGTTTCTGCCACTCGGAGAACCCCGCCGTACTAAGCCTCTCGGCCTCGTCAAACGCCGTCTTGAACGTCTTGCCCGAGCCCGTGGGATGGCGCGCCATCTTCCTGACGCGCCTCCGGAGGATGGCGACCTTGTACGTCTCGCGGAAGCAGCATAGGAACAGCACCTCACACCCGGCCGCCAGTGCCACCGCCATCCACACCACGGTCCTCCACCCGTACAAATCCGCCACAGCACTCCCGATCATGGGTCCAAACGCACCACCAATCAATGGCGCCAGAAACAACAGGCTCAGCGCACCGCCGCGCTCGTCGCTCGGGAACATATCGCCGACAATAGCCGGGTTGAGCACATTGCCGGCGACAGCCAAGCCGTTGAGCATGCGGGCGACGACAAACTGCGGCACGCTCTCGCTGGTGGCGGCCAGGACGCCCGCGGCGATGAAGAGCAGGTTGGCCACGTTCATGACCGGGTACCGGCCGAACATCTCCGAAAGAGGCGCGATCAGCAGCGGGCCGGCGCGCCTCGCCCAGCTCCCAGATGGTGACGAGGAGCACGCTGGCGGATTTGGAGGGGTTGGGGGAGGGGGACAGGTCCCGCACGATGTCGGAGGCCAGGGGCACGACGCTGATGCAGGTCATGGTGCTGGGTTGGGGGGGTTAGTATGTATGTACATGGTAAGGGGTTGTAAACAACAGAGTGGGGGGGGGTTGAGACGAGATAAAAAGAAAAGGGGGGGAGAAGTGAGTACATACACAGTAAAGGCCATAAAGGCCAACATGCTCACGATGACCCATCTGAAGGGTGCGGGCCAGTCCAGCGGATTCTCTGCGTCGCCGCTGGGGTCAAAGTCGACGATGGTGGTTTGGGCGATGTCGGCGCCATCTTGTTGCAGCGGCGGGGCGACAGGGTTCGTGTAAACTTGCTGCCCCTCGTTGGTGACGCTTCGCAGCAGCGGCTGTGTCTCGTCTGTTCCGACCGTCATTCCCTTTTTTTAGTGGATGCTCCTACTGCCCGGCTTGTCCACGGCTTCAGCCTCCAAATACCTACCTTACCTAGGTACAGTATGTGCAAGAAGGTGATCAGATAAAATGTTGCCGGGTGCGGATCAGATGAGAGAGCGCGGGGTCTTTGAAGATTTTTGTATGCTGACCTGACTCTGGGCTGCATCCATGCTCCGTGCAGTCTCGGCCCAAAAAACTCCGCGGTGCAGCAGGGAGCCGCTGCCGATGCATTGCTAGCTCCGGGCTTGTCACCTTTGGCAGGGATCGCAATCCAATGTGCTTATTGATATTGACACTGTACTTTTGCTCACTAGAGGTCTCTTGGGGGGGCTTTTTACGGTCGTTTAGCGCTGTATCCCACTGTAGTTCTGCCTGCTCGGTTTCGTCACCGACATTAAGCACCGTGTCACACACGGTATGACAAGTGGGGTTTCAGTCCGAGCTGCCATCCGACCGCTGCTGCCGCAGCCGATCCCCGCTTCCCGTCAAAATCCTGCAGCCGCTTGTTCTGGTGGTCAGGCAAGTCAGGGTGGTAACATCAACAATTGACATCCGCGCCCTTCGGATAACCACGGGATTCGTGTCGAAACCATTGGAAAATATGGTGAAATGGTGGCAAACATCGTATTGCAGGTTACAGTTTATCAATCTCCCGGCGCTTGTCCCCTTCTTTTCCGCCCTTCGCACCACAAAACCTTTTGCATTTTAGATTTGCAATTGGCCGAAGGAACAGAGTGGCAAACCCTTTTTGTTCTACACCAACCAATCGCTGGCGTGCTGAGCATGACAACTCAACGGGTGTAAGTGGGCAAGGGGACAAGTGGGCTTCCGATTCCAGGGTCGTTTTCCGTTGATGGTTAATGTTATCTGCAGTTGCCATACCTCCTAGCCCTTGGTAGGTTAGTGCACACAACGCAACTTGAAGTGCCCGACACGAGCAAACGCTGCAGGGCCTGTGCCCATGCCTAACTGACAACAACTTTCAACTGTTAATATCATACCTAACAACCCCTGCCGCTCATACAACTACGGTACATGTTCGAACCTGGAGTTTGCAACTGCCCTAAAGACCAACCACTCCGATCCGCAAGAAGTGATAGTCCGACTCCAACCTCTTGCCAACCTCGCCATTCTTCACCTCCTCGATATCCCACCAGACTGGGATGAATCTACCATGCAGGAACCGGGCTTCCTCACTCGCACAGTACACAGCAAATTGACCGGGAAGGTTCTCTGCGAATACGTTAGCACACAACACACGGTACCTCAGGTAACACACTGGTAAACTCACCATCATCCCATTCCAGCGTGTCCTTGGTAAAGCCCACGATCTTAGCTGCCGGGGTGAAGATGCCGCCCGGGTGGAAGTTGATGACTTGCATGTCTTTCGGGTCGGCGTCATCAGCAATCAGTTGCATCAACAGCGAACCCGAGTTCTTGGTCAGGCCGTAGATGGGGAAGCCGTTGCGCTCCGTGATGAAGTTGTGGATGGCGCTGGTTGAGACGTTGACGAGAAACTGGACTGGTCGTTAACCTCGGAATTTCCCCTTGTGAGGTAATACCTCTCAGGAGATTGCAGCTTACCTTTCCCTCCTTCTTGCCCTGCCTACTGAAGCGTTGCGAGTAATCCAGCAATCCCCGGACGTTGGTCTCGAACGACTTCCAACTACCCTCCAAGTTGGTCTGCACCAGCGGCCCTCCCTCGGTGACGGCCATGGCGTTGAGGATGAGCACATCAACTTCGACCCCCTGCTTGGCAAAGTCACCCCACAGCCTCTCGGTGGCTTGCAAGTCGGCCAGATCGGACACGACGCTGCTGACCATCGTGCCGGCCTTGGCCTCGGCTTGGAGCTCGGACACGGCACTGGCGAGGACAGTCTCGCGCCGGCCGGTGATGATGACGTGCGACGACGAGGCTTGAACGAAGGCGCGGGCAATGGCAAAGCCAATTCCGGCTGAGCCACCGACAATAAGCACGGTTCGGCCTGCCTGGCTGAGTTCGGGTCGGAGAGGCGAGATGGCCGGGTAGGGCTTCTTGTGGGTGGCCTTGATGTAAGGTACGTCCAAGGAGATGCTGTTGGGAGCCATTGCGGATGTGTAAGTGTAGTGTGTGGGTCACTTGTGATGTGTGATTGGTTAGGGAGGTAGGTTGGTAGTTGTGGGTGCTTGTTGTTCTGTAGGTTGTTGAGAGAAGATGGCCAGCAATAGAGCCGATGAAGCTTCCTTTATATCCAAACCCATCACGTTTATGTCTGCCCCTGTTCCGCTGTAGAATAACCTACATTGCTTACATTTGTCAACACTCGTGGAAAGTGTCCATGAAGTTATCTTGCGGCCGCTGATTTCCGTTTTTGGACAACCTCCAAAGGCTTGGCTGTCAGTCGTCCGCAGGTTAACCGAAAGGGGGCCCGCGGTGAGTGGGTATTGCCCAAAGAGGTAGATTTCACCCGCAGGGTCTTAATAATCCCCTGTCAGATCCGCGACGACGCCAGGTTTCCCACCTTTAGCATCCCTTTCCGCACCTCACCATGGGCATCACACGGAGAAAAGTCCCCAATACGACCTCGTTCCCTACGCGTATTCATCGAGAGAGCAGAACATGCCTTGAGTGTGCTAAGGCCAAGCGGAAATGCGACCAGTTCGGCCCCGCCTGCTCGCGCTGCCGCGGGAAAGGCGTTGCTTGCAATTATCCACCACGTCGGAACGCCATCATCACTTTCGGGGAGCCTGAATCATCATTGTTCGAGATTATTGAAGACTTACCGGAGAGAGGGCAAATCGATGCTTCTGTGGCTGCACTTATCCCTAGGGCACAACCACCTAGTCACCCCGTTGACACCGTCGTGTTCCGTCCGGACACAGATGCCGTCAACTATGGTTGGTTTTCGTCCCGGAGTCCTGGACACGGGAACACCTCCTCAGCGAACCTCAAATCAATCCGCCAGCTACTCAAAAGTCGCTACCGCGATTCATCGACAAGCTGAAAGCATGGATGGCCGTCTGGGTAGTGGACGGACACAGTCCCATCATCCACCCACAGCTTTACCGGAACGGAATGCCGGAATGTGTTGAAGACGCCTACACAACCCTCGCCGCGTACAACGCAGCCTCCCCCAGCGGAAAGCCGACAGCGCTACAAATTATCCAAAAGCGCCTGGACAAGCTACTGTCTCAGCACCAAAGTTCAGCCGACCTCACTGCCCTCGATGGCATATCACCGGCCTGCCTGCTCGACACGCCCACCCATCTCGCCCGCACCCAGGCACTCTTCACCTACGAGCTGGTCACCCTCTTCGACGGCGACATCCGCGCGCGGGCCAAAGCCGAGCACCACGCCAACACCCTCGTTCTCTGGTGCCGCCAACTGCTCGAGAGCGCCCAGCTCGACTGCGCGGCCGCCACAATGCTCTCCCCCTCTTCCCCCTCCCCCCATCCCACCGCCACCCCTACCACCTCCTTGTCTCTCGCCCTCACCCCACCCTTCCAACCTCGCCCCTGTCCCTCAACCACCACGCCCCCAATCTCAAACCCCCCCTCAATCCCAAAACCCCCCTCAATACCCTCAATACCCTCAGCCCCCTCAACCTCAGCAATCCTCCCACCCCCCGCAACCCTCTGGCAAACGTGGATCCAATCCGAGTCGGCCCGCCGCATCTACCTCGCCGCCACCTGCATGCTAGCGGTCTATGACACGCTGCGCAGAGGATGGGCGGCCTGTCCCGGCGGGGTGGCGTTCACTGCGCAGAGGGGTCTGTGGGAGGCACGGTCGGGGTGGGAGTGGGCGAGGGTTTTGATGAAGGGTGGTGGTGATGCGGGGGATGTTGGTGGTGGGGATGGGGATGGGGGGAGTGATGCATATAGGAGAGCGAGGGAGGGAGATGGGGATGGGGATGGTGGGGTTGGGAAAGGTAAAGGGAAAGGTAAAGGGAAAGGGGGGGAGGTGGCGCCCTGGGTGATGATGCAGAGTTTGGAGTTGTGGAGGATTTTGGAGAGCGGGAGGCCGGGGGAGGTGGATGAGTTTACCTTGGGGTTGATGGAGATTACTTGTGGCATGGAGAACGTGGAGAGTTGGTGTTTTGAGAGAGGGGGTGGTTAGGAGAGGGGCGGTGAGAAACTGTGCTGGGTGGGAACGGTGCTATGCATGGCTTCTTCTACGGGGTTGTCCCCATTGCACGCAACTCTCTTCAACACATCGGATGCAGCGACATTCGGGCTAACTGTCTTCCCAATGGAGCTAGCTAGCACTTCATGTCCCATGAAGGCTGGCTTGAAGCACAACACTTGTAGGTTTCTCGATTTTGGCTGGGATATCGCGGTCATGGTAATGGGCTGCTGAGTACTTCGGCGTTCATGGCAGCTTAAGCAAGGGGGTTTAGTCCCTTGCCAATTTACGAGGTTTAAGTAACGCAGAGGGATACACTTGCAACCGCCGAAAATGGCAGCGTCTATCAGTATTGTACCATGCTTGTAAGGAAACTCGGACGTCTTGTAAACATGTGTTAACAGCTATTAATTATTCTCAAATTCCTCCTGGCCCATACAGTCGTATACAATGTGCCTACACTCACCAACCACGGTCCGTGGTGGCCCTTCATGTGAACTTTCCATTCGTGAAATCCAAAACTGTCGCCGCCTCAACCAGCGGTTCAATCTCCTGCTTGAAGGCCTGGTGGGCCGGGTCGTGTTCAACGTAGTAATCCCTGTCGTCTACGTTTGAGAACTGGACGACAAACGCGTGTGTCGCGCCACGCTGGGATGGTAGTCAGCAGCAATATGGTATTTCCAGGTGATAACTAGAATGAAGGCACCAACCTGTAGCTTTTCATTCGAGTTGTCCTTACCCCCTAAGGCTCTTGATATAGGGAAATTTGGAGTTTTGGGCGACGCAGTTGTCTTTCAAAGACATCATTTTGGCACATGCCTTGTCAAGTCAGTTAGTGGTGGCTTAATGAGCCAGGCTAGAATGGACGGCGTACCACATCGACGGCAGCAGGGTCGGCATCACGCTTAAACTGAAACATTACGATGTGGGTGAGGGTATCGGCATCCCCAGGCCCTTTATTCGCGATCGAGTCCATTGACGAGGATGCAAAACCGATGGGGTCGAAAAAGAGAAACAAGGTGAGCAGACCGACGACAAAAAAGGCAATCCTCCAAACGTGAGGGCGCGCCCCCACGATGTCAAACATGATTGATATTTTGATGTTGTGCAATGACTGGAGTCTGGAGAGATGGAGAGCGAGAAGGCGGGACCAAAAGGCCTTAACCTCAAGATAAAATTTGACACAAGGCCGAGAATTAAGGTATGGCCCGAGAATTATCGTGAATGGAAGGAAGGGTCAGGCAATTTCGCAAGGCAGAATCGCACGTGATGGTGCCACCTTCTCGCACCTGATTATTGGATTTATCATTTATTGACCCTCTTCCTTCCCGATTGGCATCGTGGATGAACCCACAGGCGCTCGGGGCTCCAACGGCCCCTTCCCGATGCAGTTGACCTTTCCTCGCCCCCAACTGCTTGGCTGTTAACAGGTCAGGTCCAAGTTTCGTTCATGTAACTTCGGGTTCGGGTCCAAATTCGGGGTTGCGAGTCTCTTTTGTCAGCACCATCCCTGCACCGATACAGGACACTGCAGGTCAACCCCACGTCATTGTAACAAAGAAGACCCGTTATCCCCGACAGGGTGTGAGGGTCGGCCCGGTCGGAACGAACGTATCGTTACACTACGTGACTAGATGCTATATAAGTGGCCGTCTTCTCAAGTTTTAAGGAAGTTGATCTTTTGAAACTCAAACTCACACACACTCCACTCAACTCCCCCGCACGAACAACTGGCCCGGGAAATGCGCAGAATGTCGTCTCTCAAGATCACCAGTGCCTTCAAGCTGCCCAGCGGCCACGAGATCCCTCGCTTGGGGTTCGGGGTACGTTTTCTTGATACAACTTAACTAACACAAGAGGATAACTAACACTCAGGTTTGCTCTCTAGGTCTACCAGACGTGAGTCTACACAGAGGGAGGGCTTGACGGGTGCCCCAACGTACTAACACCGGTCCCCAACTCTCAGTCCCGTCGAAGACACTGCACGATGCGTGTCAGAAGCTTTCCAAGTTGGATATCGCCATGTAAGTCATCTCAGACGTCACCTCACATCCCACCATCGTCGCCTTTGCTGACCGAAGCGGCTACCGTGGGCCACCTAGATCGACTCAGCAGCCGGCTACAGGAATGAAGGCCCCTGCGGAGAGGCCATCCGCGCGGCATCCTCCATTCCTCGTGATAAGGTTTTCTTCACCTCCAAGGTCCCACCCCAAAAGATGGGCTATGAAGGCACCAAGTCCCAGATCGCAGAGTCGCTCTCCGAATCTGGCTTGGAGTACATCGACCTCATGCTCATCCATGCCCCCTACGGCGGCTCGGACGCCCGCAAGGGCTCGTGGAAGGCTCTGGTCGAGGCCGTGGAAGCCGGAAAGCTGCGCAGCATCGGTGTGAGCAACTATGGCGTGCACCACCTCGACGAGCTCGAGAAGCACATCGGCGAGCTTGAGAAGGAGCGTGGTGGCAAGGGCAAGGGCGGTGTCATCAGCGTCGGCCAGTGGGAAATCCACCCCTTTCTTCCCCGAAACGACATCATTGAGTGGTGCACCAAGCGTGGTATTGCCGTCGAGGCGTACTGCCCGCTGGTCCAGGGCAAGCGCTGGGGCGAGCCCGCGGTCAAGAAGGCGGCGGAGAAGTATGGAAAGAGCGAGGCTCAGATCTTGATCCGCTGGAGCCTGGACAAGGGATTGGTTCCCCTGCCCAAGAGCGTCACCCCGGCGCGTATCAAGGAGAATGCGGATGTGTTTGACTTTGAGCTTACGCCCGAGGAGGTTAAGGAGATCGAGACGGACGAGTACTCCGTCATTGCTTGGGACCCGACTGTTATCCCGTTGGACCAGTAAGGGGTTACAGAGCGGCTGACGCCGGTTCATGGTATTCAACAGGTGCATGGGCACAGCTATGATATTCAACAATTGCATGGGGCCGGCGACAAAACCGTAGCTAGGCAGAGCATGAAACCGCATTGACTTTCCAAAGAAAATAAAATAACCGCGAAACTAAGAGAACAAACCCCGTTACACTGCCTACCTTAATTATGTCTCTGCAACCATTGCTCATCTTCCAACCCCCATGAACAAACCCTCCAACACCCCCAAATCCGCCCAGCCCACCACCTCCCTCCCCTTCATCAACAACCCCCACAACTCCTCCAGCGACCCTCCCTCCTCCCGGACACCCTCGTCCACCCCATTCCCCAACCCCATCCCCACCTCCACCGCGCCCGCAACAAACGCCACCGCCAGCGTAACCCACACCACCGCATCCGCAGCCCTCACACTGCCAGGCGGCTGCCGAAACTCCACCGTGCCCGCAATCCCGCGGTCCACCACATCAACCCCGCCAGTCCCAATCCCAGTCCCAATCCCAATCCCAATCCCAATCCCTCCTCCCACTTGCAGAAAACCCGAGAAATCCCACTTGCACGTCTTCCCGCGCACAAAACCCGCCCGCTTCCCCCTCACCACCCCATACCGCGAGTCCTTCGACACCAGGTTCATCACCTCCACCACCGGCCTGTAGGCATCCCCACCCCCGCCTATCGGGCCGGTGACCGTACCAGCAGAAATGGTACCAGCAGCAGCAGCAGTACCAATGGTACCAGCAGCGTCGATCTTAGCCAGACACGCCGCGAGCGACAGCCCTGCGAGGGAAGGGTTGTAGGCGTGGCGGTTGGACTGTGTCCAGTAGGCGTGTGGGTGGTTGGTGCGGCGCTCGGGGGGGAGCAGGGCGTCCAGGGCGTGCTCGAAGTAGAGGGTTGCTTTGGCCAGGGCGGCGAGGTCAAGCGGGGAGAGGCCTTGGGAAAGGGGGGGTTGTTGGTGTGTTGCTGCCGCTGATGTAGCCGCTGCCGCTGCCGGTGCGGGAGATGTGGATGTGGGAGGAGCAGCGCGGGGTGGGGATGATGGTGGTGCTGGGTGGTGTGGATGGTGGTGAAGATTTGGTGGAGGGTTGTGGTCAGGCTGGGGAGGGAGGTCGGGGTGTGGATGGGGGAGACGAGTTCGATGCCGTATTGGTCTTTTGGTTGGGGGTGAGGTTAGTGGTGTTGGGGAGGGGAGGAGGCCGTTGGAAGATAGAGGGGGTAAGGTGGGTTACTAACACGGGTTTTTGCCATTGGGGTCCTGAACTGTCACTTCTCGAACGATGCTCCATTCACTGTAGTCGCCGCTCTCATCCACGCGGTTAGCGATACCGGCCTTTGCCAGCCGCTTGCTCAAGTCCATTGCGAGTGAGTGCCATGTTTTGTGCTTCTTGCCGGAGCTCTCGAGAAGTAGTTCAATTTCCACCCCGAATCGGAAGGAGCTGTTGGTGTTATGGATCACAGTCATGCTGAAAGAACTCTCAAAGTATAAATCTCGGTGGGTGAGTGATGGTCACTTTTTTAAGGGGTAGATCCGTGAACTTGTGCTAGAATAAAGAAATCTAAACGTAACACCGACGACGTTCAAGGTTTTATACTTCGAACCTTTCCATACATTGCGCTGATGCCTCTGCGCGGCTTGTACGTCACCCCCTGATCACCAAACGAAGGGAAAAATGTCTGATACTATTTTTCTACGGCATGAGACACAACCGACTCCATTCAACTTGAGCAATTCAGCCCGAGTCGAAACAGCAAGATGGTTTAAATCAACAGGCGGCTCGGAAGCTAGACCTTCCTAGGAAATTATTCCGGCGGAAAACCAGGCCGCGGTTGAGGAATCCTTGAACTGATCAAGAAGTACTGGCGTTGAGCGTTTCACCGCTGATACCCTAGTGTAAGAAGCTAAAGGTGGCGTTGTCGGAGTCTCAGCGTCTCGGTCTGGGTGTCGGTGTAGGAAACATGCCTAACATGCTTGCACAGTCCCAACTATAGCTTGCTGTGGTATGGGGTCTGGGCGGATATCGACCATCCACGACCGTGACCGTTGGTAGGAGATTGGGGCGGGGCCGCACACGACCCCTGAAAGCGCTTATTTCAACTGGAAGTCGGCCGAGTCCAAGCCCAAGTCTTGGTTCTTGCTTCCCATGCTGAAGGTGTGACGAAAACAAAGAGGCTCTGAGCCGCTTGCTCGAGCAGCCTTGCGGGTTGCAATTGTGGTGACCCCTTGGCCACCCCATCAGGGGCCACAGTGCTGCCATTTCATGCAAGGCTACATATCTACCAGAAGGACCATGGGCCGTACATGAGCCAACGAGGATCCCAAATATTGTCTACATACCCAGCATAACGCCGGTGCTACGTGTGATGTCGGCGACCATCACGCGGAATTATGCCTGTGCTGAACAATCCTAAATTGACGGGGTTATGCACCCAGAGGAATGCTCATCATGCCTAGCTGAACCTTCTAGCTACAAGGCCTAGCTTGTCATCACGCCGTGGCGTTAAGCGCCGGAGACGAAAGGAGGTGCAGATCAGCTTGCTGAGCCTCATGGTGAGACCCCGGTGAAGGATGAAACATCCGACACCGAAACTGCCGTCCTTCGTCTAAACTTTGAGGAAACAAATACAATCGCCTGACCTACCTTGTCTTGGTGATGATCCGCAACTCTGGATCCCCCGTGCTGCCTCTGATGATCCTCCCGTAACAGAAATTTACCTACTCATAGATTGCAAATCCCCAAAATACATACGTATCATCCATCCAGCGCCCCTACGTGTAACCTGCAAAGGCGATTGGAGTGTTGCGAAAGCCAAAGTTTGGCCAAGTTACTTGTTCAGTAATCCAAAGATGGAATCAAGGTCCAGGGTATACGACGAGTACCTCGGCAGCATTTTTATCCTTGCCAAGGAGCTGACGGTGAAAGGCGAGGGCGCTGGAAAGTAGATTTTGCTGGCTCATTCTCACCTTCCATTAGTCAGAACGGGGTGCTTCCAAATCACCCACTAGAAGGCGCTTCCAAATCAACAAGTGCGGCCGCGCAGGGCTGACAAAATGCCCCAGCAGGCCCTCCACTACAAATAACCCCGCATTCACGCACGCCATCACCAATTGACCCCGCCAGTTTCCCCCCCCATCAACCAAACTCGAACCCCTTAACCCCAAACAGAAACAACTCAACAACAACACCAACCACATCACCGCAAACCCGCCCCGCCAAACACATCCAAAAGCCCCCCAAAAAAAACCGAACAAAATGGCCGGCGCAGTCCAACACATCGGCAGCCTCGACGCCCTCGACGCGCTGACCGCGACCCACAAATACGTCATCCTCGACTTCACCGCGACGTGGTGCCCGCCGTGCAAGGCCATCGCCCCGCTCTACGAGAAGCTGGCGAAGGAGCACGCGGTGGACGGGGCCCTGGCCTTTGGCAAGGTGGACGTGGACGAGGCCGCGCCCGTCGCCGCCAAGTTCAGCGTCAGCGCCATGCCCACCTTCGTCTTCCTCGTCGACGGCGAGAACGCGGGGATCGACCTCAGCGCCGCCACCGACGGCGGGCTCCCCGCCCAGGCGAATATCGTGCGCGTGGAGGGATCCGGGCCTGACGGCCCGCTGTTGGCGATCCGTGGCGCCGACCCCAAGAACTTGGTCGGTGCGGTGACGAAGGTCGCGGAGCTGGCTGCTAAGGCGGACGTGGCGGAGGTGAGTTGACTCTTCTCCTGGGGGAAGGAGGGTTACGGTGCAAAGTGGCGCTAACAGTTTTCCTTTAGAGCGCTTAGATGTCGACGCGAAGTGGGGGATGATGGCATGGCGACTGGGAGAGCAGGCCGAGCGGCGGCTGAGGTATACACCCTGCGGGAAGAAGGAGGCTGTTTTGTTATACGCGGAGCGTTCTAGCTACAATGATCACGGGCAGGAGCTCGAGCACCAGCTACGGATGGACTCGTTGCATGAGACAGGCAACAGGAGGTTATTGTCGATTTGCTGTTAGTTACTGTATCATTATTGCTAAATGCCTCAAATCAAGAGCCACCCCTCCTCCGATTGTCGGATGGGGAGTCACACAAATTTTTGTATCACCAGGACACCACTACTGTAATACAAGCCATTGATGTCCCTTACCACCATATAACGATGTGTGGTCAGGATAAACTCTCAGGGTGTTGAACAAAAACATTGAGAAAACCTGTTGTTAAACCGACAAGTGTGTAGATATGCTATGTTACCGTGGTATCGTCCACCAACTCCAAGCCACGCGTACTCCGAATTCCCCCGCTCAAATCAAGTGTAAATCCACGCCGTACATGCTCGCCATGGGTACAAAAAAAGCGCCGCGCTGAAATGCAAAACAAGATGCAGCTTCTATATAACTTTGCCCCGGCCAGCCCGCTCACATGGAGCTCAACCGCTTAGCATGGGAATGTCCTTGAAACGACGCCCCATCACCCTGCGGCTGCCGTTGCGCTTTCTCCGCACCACTGTTGGCCGGTACCGAGGGCGAATCCGAGTCACTGCAGTCATGCAACAACGTCGGCTCACGCGGCACCGACCCCTCCCCGTCCGCCTTCCCGTCCGCCGCGTCCTCCACCGCATCCCCGGTCTCCCTGTCATCGACTGAGGCCTCACCTTCAGTCTGATGCCTCGACTTCGACAACGACGGCCGTCCCCCACCACCACTACTCTTAGCCCTCGCATTCCCCGACCCCCCCTGCCCACCCGACGACGAGCCCCCCTTAAACCGCCACCTGCCCAAGTTCCAAAACGACGTGTTTCCGCTTCCGTTTCCGCCGGAACCGACAGGTTGCTCCGACGGAGAATGCTGCAGGTCATCTTCCGCCGAGACCGAGTGCAACGTAAACCCCGGCTGCGGGGGCACAGACGGTTCCTCCCGCTCCTCCTCCTGCTGCCGCTTCTTCTTCGAGGCTGAGGCAGAAGCAGTGGCAGGCCGCTCCCCCCCCTTGGAGGGTCGGCGCTGGTGGTGCTGTTGGTCCTTCACCAGCCGCGACGAGATGCGCTCGGCGGGCGGGCTGCTAAAGACACTCGCCGCGGGGCTGGTCAGCGCGCTGCCGGCGCGGTTGCGCGCGGGCGATGCGCCGGCGTAGGGCTGTTTGCGAGCCTCGCTGGCGAGGTTGTAGGCTGAGTTGAGGGAGGTGCGACTGGCTTTGGTGGGGCTGAGGGAGCGCTCGCTGCGCGCGGCGGGCGTGGTGCTGCCGTGAGCTAACAAAGCGGAGCGCCTGTCCCCGCCGCCCTCGATGCCTTGGCGCCAGGTGAGGATGCGGTCCGGGTGGACGCCCCCTGTGGCGGCGTGCAATGCGGCGGCGGCGCCCGAGATGTTGTTGGGCGGGACGGGCTGGCTGAGGGAGCCGCGCCGACTGTGCGCGGTGCTGCCGGCGCTTGTGCGTGTTCGTACGCTGCCGCTCCGGCCGAGTCCGCCCCCGACGTAGACGCCGCCGGTATTGAGCTTGCGGCTGAAGGTGCTGCCTGTCTCCCAGCTCTCGTGACGCCGCTTGGCGAAGGCGCAGTCCTGTCGGAACACCTTGATGATCCCCGTGTCGCCGGTCGTGACGACGATGTGGCCGTCGTAGTGTGTTGATCGCGCGATGTATGCCGGGCTGAGGTCGGGACGTCTGGAAGTCGTCTCGGTAAGTGTTATGGGATGTGAGTTGTTGGTGAGAGCGACCTGGCTGGCGGCCGCGCTAGCGGCTTCCTCCAGGCTCTGGAGCACCACAGGAGGCGGATTGCAGAGATCGTAGATCGGGTCGCCGCTATGGCTAAGCAGCATCCTAGTCCTGGTAGGCGCAAAGACGGCCGTTGTGACGATATCCCCGTGTGCCTCAAAGTATTCGCACGGCGACTTGTCCTTGTCCAAGGCCGCCGCATCATCCCCGGACAGGCTCCAGATGAACGTCTTCCGATCCTCACTGCCGCAAATAACGTGCTTTCCGTCGTCGGAGAATGTCCCTGCGATTTGGCTGCACGTATTCAGATGCCCTTTGAGCTTGACATCAAGAGATTTGTCACGCAGACTGTAAATCCGTATCCGGCTGTCGTTTGAGGTGATGAGCACCCGGACCTCGCCAGAACTGGATACGTCCGTCGAAGCAACAGATGCCGCAGCCGACCCCGGCGGCTGCGAGCCGGCTGCATCGAGCGGGTTCGGCGGTGGGATGGTCATGGTCTGAATCCCGGTGATCTTGCTCCCCTTCGCGTTTTTCCCCCGGGATGACCGCACGTGGACTTGCGAGCTCAGTTTCAACCCCTCCGTCTCGTAGAACATGCACAACCCGTTCAACAGGCCTGCGATGGCCACCTTTCCGTCCGGAGAGAAAGCAACCGCCGTGACCAGGTCTGGCAGCTGAGCCGAAAACGCAACCGCCTTGTCGGGGATGCTCCACAGCCGGAGCATGGTGTCCAAGGAACCAGCCAGAAAGAAGCGGTCGTCGCGCGGATGAAACGCCAACCGCGTCACGAAGTCCTTATGCTTGAACGCGCAGAGGCAGTCGGAGCGGCTCATGTGCCAGAGCCGTACCGTCTTGTCCATGGAGGATGACAGCAGGAAGTTGTTCTTGCTCCAGCTGAGGTCGAGCACTTCCCCCGTGTGGCCCTTGAATTCCATGACCGGCTGGTCCCTGAACACAGGCGCGCTAAGCCTCTCTCCAGCGCCGCCGTTGACGGCCTCGTCTTCCTCATACGCATGGCGCTCCTCGGGGGTCGAGAGGACGGCCCATATCCGAACCACATGATCGCGACCCGCCGTCGCTAAGAATCGGCCGTCCTTGCTGAATTCGGTTACCCAGATGGCCCCTCCGGTCTGCATCGTCTTCCTGTCGTTCATGCCAGCCACGCTGACCGATACTGTGGGCGCCTTCCCGGCCTCGGCAGCCACCTCTTCACCGCCCTCGGGTGGCCGTGTCCCAACCAATTCCTGGGCGAGAAACATGCGGTTGAACTCGCGGGTACGCTTGTTGCTGGGGCGGGTTCGTATGTACCGCGGCGGCTCCTTGTGGCGGGGCACATAGCCGCCGCCCATCAAGGGGCTGCCCAGCGTCTGGCTGAAGACGCGCGCATTGATGCCGTCCATGCGCGCCTCGCTGCCGAGCTCCGAGTCGGAGTCGGGGTCCATAAGGTCCTTCTTCCGCCCGCTGCGTATGTTGAGTCTGCTCAGGAACGAGCCCCCCTTCCTACCGCTACCACCGAAACCCAAAAACGATCAGCCCCTTTTTGTCCTACAACTGCTCCGACGGAGACGGGGTTCTACCTTTTGTCCTTGGGCACCTCGCCCGCCGGTGTCGCATTCCTCGAGAATTCGGAGCTGGCGCGCGTGAGCCCTTCGGCCATCTGCGTCAGTCGCTGGGGTATCGTCGGCTCGGTGTTCTTCCGCATGAAGATGTGCTGCCCCGGTTGATGTTAGCTAAAGCCCATGCCCCGCGTACCCCTCGACATGCAGCAAGGGGAGCCCACCTGCGACAAGGGATCGATCGCCGAGTTGGAGCTAGGCGTATGCGCCGTCCCCAAGGCCGCCTGTTGTTGTCGAGCAATGTCCACGCTGCTGGTGGTGCCGTTGGTGGTGCCCGCAGTTGCAGTCGTGGTGGTGTTGCCGCCGGCCTCGCCCGCATCCTTGCCCTCAGCATCTCTGTCCTTGCCCCTCACTTTGTCTAAAAGCACGGTGCTTGTGCTGTTGCGGGATAGCCTGGACGGGCTTTTTGTCACGGGGCTTCGAGTGGATTGTGGTGTCGTCGAGGCTTGGCTTCGGGTGTTCGCTGCCGACGCATGAGCTGGTAAACGGGGAATCCATTGGATGGATACGACCAATACGCGGAAGGGGACGCCACGAACGGAACCGGAGAAGCTCGCAGTATCCGCGTATATCGACCAACAGGGACCTGGGGGGTAAATGAAAATCGAGGCTTAGACATACCTCGAGCGTCGATCGAGCTAGAAGGCCTTGGTAGAGAGGGTCGCGACGATGGAGGGGTGCCGAGAACCCTTGGGGGCGATGGTGACCGCGTGGTGCTGGTCTCCGCGGCGGGTGTCTTCGCCGAGCTGTCATTCTGGTGCCCAAGCGCGGGCGCCGCCGACTTTATCGTCGACCACAAACCCGTCATGATTCGAGCTCGTCTGACATGTGAGTCTCAAAACCACCAATGACCGACTGCGTAACAGCAGCCACGAAAGAAAATCGCAGTGCAAGCCGTAACTATGGGTGGCTTTCGGAGTGCGAAAAACCACCGACCGCCGGCGCTGGCACCGTGCTTGTGCCGGTTTCCGGTGCTGAAGGTTGATTGGCTGGCTGCGCGGGTCTCGTCGTTGAGTGACGAAGCTCCGCCCCGATCCTGCTGCACCGCTCACCGACTCGTGCGACAAGAATGTCGTCGTTGATGGCGCGTCGGCTATGGATCACCCACCGTCTCAACAGGAGCTGCAGGTCGGAGCCGTTGTATGTATGCTCCTGAACAGGGATTCCGGGTTATGGAACACTGGCGCCTCTTGAAAAGCAATATTAAGGGGAAGCAGGGATGCCCAGTTTGGGGTCATAAAAATGTGTACATGGCAACAAAGAGCTCAACAAGAAGAACTTTGTCAACGCATTTTGCGAATTGTCGCTGGCTCAGTTGGAAGGACAAGCAGCTGTCGTTCCCTGCTTTTTCGTGATGTCTTGGTTGCATCGTTGCATCATCGAAGGTGTTCTCATTTAAACCGAACCCTAACCCTTCCCCATGTATACCGATTCTGTACTCTGCGAAAACGATCAAATGCGCAAAGTGCGACCAACCAATGAGAAAAGTACGACCAATGCGAGAAATGCGGAAATGCATGCGGGAAGAAACGTGGGGTCAAATTCTATGACTGCATCAAACCATCGACAAATTAGAATTTCACATCCATGCCGTTCACTAACGTCAAGTTGTTATGGAGGACTGCGCCCCGACCAAATACGTAAATTGGAAACTGATGTCGACCCTCTTCAGAACCGGGCTTGTACCTCCGAGGGCCCCCAACGCGACAATGTCTTGGTACTTGAGTTGCATTTATGCTCATCTGGGCATTCCGCAAGGCGCACACAACAAACCTTGATAACAGCTCGAAAAGGATCGATTGTTCAGAAACCAACATCGGACTAAAGCTTACGAACGGTCATCCGCGTCGAAATGCTCGCCAAGAGACGTGCGGAAGTGGTAGGTAGCGCCCACATCCGTAATTTTCCTCACTTCATCCTCCGTCAGCTTTATTTTCAGCGCCTGGGCGTACTCATCCAGCCTCTCCGGCTTCGTCGTGGTGGTGACAGCAACGACGTTGTTCCGTATGATCCAACTGATCAGCACCGCCGCTTCAGTCACGCCGTGCGCCTTCGCGATGCGGGCCAGCGGCTCCCGTAGCGGCCCATCAGGTGCGCGGAAGGCAGGCGTCAGTCCCTTGAAGGAGCCAACCTGAATCCCCTTCTCCCGCAGCCAAGCAACGTAGTTGCCCCCACGCTGGAGGTAGGCGTGATACTCGATTTGGTTGATGACGGGGGGGCTGGCTGCTCCCTTGAGCGTCGCCTCGATGTGCGGGCGCATGTAGTTGCTCACTCCGATCCGATCGACCGCGCCTTGCCCGACTTTTGGATTTCCTCCATCGTCTTCCACGCGCGCTGGAGATCCTCTTCGGACTTGGCGAAGTAGGGAAGATGAATCAGGTATCTGTGTAGCGTTAGCAGTCACCAACTTTGCACGCAAGAGGAACACGCACAGATCAAAATAATCGGTCTGAATCTTTTGCAGGCTCTGGTCAATTGCTGCCTCGATATCATCGATACCCTGGGCGACTTTGTTGGTGATGAACAGCTTTTCGCGGAGAACGCCGGACTCCTTGATTGCGATGCCGACTTCTTCCTCAGTTCCGTACATCTCTGCACAGTCTAGATGGTGGAAGCCTTTCTCAATGGCTGCCTTGATGAGGTCGACAAGACCCTGGTTTAATGTGGTGTCGCCCTCGTTCTTGAACCAAGCTGTGCCCGTTCCATAGGCAAGCTTCAGGTTGTTAGCTTACTACCGAACCAAGTCGTGGTTTATCTAAGCTTACCAATGGAATTTGGTTGCCATCGCGGAGCTGTAGCAGTGGGATATCCATGGCGTTCTGTGGGTTACGGATGCTCGCCGTGTTGAAAAATCGTCGGTTCAATGTTGGTTGCTGGAATAGCGGCAGGTGGGAGAGCCCAGGCTGAGAAAAAGGTTTTGTAATCGAGCTAATATGGAAAAGAAAGTCGCAGTAGAGCTTTGACACCTAGCCTGAGGACTGTCGATTGTTTCATTCGTGTCGAAGAGAAACGGCCACGAGTGCAAGAGAGGATGTAAGGAGAAGGTAGTCGAGTTGGGAGTGGCTTGTAGTGGCTTTCCAAGATCTGCAAAGGCCTTACTAATGCGACAGGTGTGGTGGGTGAATCGCGCTGCAAAAGGAAACGCCGATAACAGACGGGAATTTGCCGTGGCTGCAGCCTTCGGGGGGGAGGGGGGTCAAGTGCTACCCGCTATATTCGTGTTACAGTCATGGAACAGGATGATGACTGAATTAAACCGATAGTTACACCAAAAGTACACAGGGCTGTCTTGATGCGATATTCCTCGGTCAAATCGGACCCGAACTTAAGAGTACGAAGTGGAACAAAATCTCTGACTTTTTGTCTTTACTTTTGGCAAATTGAACCCGAAACTAAGAAAACGAAGTGAAACAAAATCTCTGACTTTTTGTCTTCTTTACCTATTTTTGGTGTATCAGTTTTTTTTTGGCCAGAGGGAGGTACTGTACATGTACTACTGTACACTCAAACCGGGTAGTGGATAACGAAATTCGGCATACGCATAACAGAGTAAGAAATATTTATAGAAGGTTGCAAGTGGCAATTCCAAATGGGATGGCCCAAAACTAAGGTAATGCCGGGAAGTTGTGAACGCCCGACCCTGATCCGAACTAGAAACACACGACGGCGATCCGGTATGACTTTGGATCTTACTACAGGAGATGTGTACGCAAATGCCATCCATCAAGGGACTCGAAGGGACCTGTACCACCAACCCAGCAGTAAACGTGCAATTTATGAGGGGGTATCTCCGCAGGTAGGAGATATGATCGCTGTCCATCAAACCGGGCATCATCACCGCCTTCAAGACAAAGTGAGGCTCTTCCAGTTCGGACTCGGTGGGCCGGTATTTCATTTGTACATACGTGACGGGAGTTTACCAACAAGCCCGCGTCGGGTTGTGTTTGAACACCCGACCTCCTTCAAGTCCATACGCAGGGGGAGCTTGATCTCGCTCGGGATATCAGTGTCAGCTTCATCACTGGCCTTGCCGACAACACCATGTTTTCCGGGAACTACACTGACTAGGTGGTGCCTAGCTTTTCCATTCAGGAAACGAACACAGTCCTGCACAGTGTGAGGGTCCCATCAAGCCAGCCCAAGTCGATGCCATAAACTAGGCTTCGTAAGCTCTGCGGCGTCTCCCGCAACTTGAGTATTGATTCTTGACTTCGAGCGGAGTGGGCGACGTGGCCCAGTGAACCGTGAATGCGGTCGACAACCCCGTCTGTACTGCGGGCGGAGGGCGGCATGACTGTGGTTCAAGGCAATGCTCAGGTGTCATCTGGTGTTGGGATGCATTCCAGAAGTTTCCGAGGAACTAAGAGGCCCAGCGTCGGACAGAATCAGGATCCGCGGCATTGGGAGGGAACGCATGGGTCAAAACCGTTCCGGGTTCCGGCGGGCGGCAGAAGCCGCGAACGCGCGGAATGGCAGGGGGTGCCCCGGTGGTCTCGGCGCTAGGAAGTCAACCGACCGGGACAGCGCCGAAAACACACACGCAATTTCATATTACCATGTCCCCTTCGTTAGGGTCGGCTGTACCTCTCTCTTCTTCATCATCCTCATCCAAATCCAAAATAGGATATGTCAGGATCGCAGCGATACCGCCCAGAGACTCTAACCGCTTGCCGCTTTCATCATCGCTGCTGAGCAATCTCACCTCTCCACCGTCATCCTTCACCTTGTCCACCAACCCGACGTACTTCTTCCTCGTGGCAACATCCATGCTTCGGAAAAAGCCGTTATTCACAAACAGCACCCCACCGCCGCGGCCAACGGCGCCCTCGGCAACCGCCTTCTCGACCGGCTTCGTGCCGTACCACGCCGCCCATCGTCTTTGCGGAGACGGTCGTAGAACTGGTCCATCAAGTTTGACTCGGTCGCAAACTTGGCATTTTGTACAATCTTCTTCGCCTTGGTGCTCTTAAGGACCTCATTCAAGCTGTGCACATGGCCAGATGTCGACTGCACCACCACTGCCTCCCTCGCAATCTTTTGTAAACCCTTATCCCCCGTCCTCGCAGCTTCGGATTGCATATATGCACGAAAATCGTCGGCCGAAAACCCGGGGCTCGCGAGCAACAGCGTTCGGGGGATGCTGAAGTCGATGTTGTTCCGCAGACTTGCCAGAGTCTTGTCGTAGAAGGACGACATCACGCCGGACGACTCCTTGGCCGTCGATCGCTTCTTTGGTATCGGGCTGTCGATGCGCTGCTTAAGGATCGTCCGGAACTCGGTGATCAGACAGATGTTGGCGAGCCCTCCTGCATGACGACCGCGGCGATGGCCTCGGGCCGGTCCTCGCTCAGCGCCTCCTTCAGTGATTGTATCGCGACCGAGTCCCAGCCGTCGCTCTTCCATATCGTGAACTTGATGTCGGCTTTTTCGTACTTAAGCGTAATGGTGTGGTGCTGCCCGACGCTGACCCAGTCGTTCTCGTTGACGACGGTGCCCGACACCTTGAGCTCTGACGCGAGCGGGTCGAAGAAGGTCGACTTGACTTGGATCGACAGGTTCGTGCGGACGTTTTTGACGACCTTGGAGCCGGTCGCTGTTGTCATCGTGACCTTGCGAAAGGCGGGCGCGTGGACGACGTCTCCGTCCGTGATCAGGTTGTTGGCGTGCCACATATCCTCGGGCTCGACGATTAGCAGAGAGAGACGCCCGCGTCCTCGTCGATGCCCTCGATCGTTTGCTTTTTCGAGGCAAACCGCATTGTGTTTGTAATTTTCGAGGTGAGCGTGAGGTCGAGGATCGTCTGGCAGCTCAAGCTCGGGTGGTTTGTACAAAGCCCGTTGACATTGGATGGAAGTGTGTGCCGAGCGCTTGGTGGTGGCGCGGTGACGCAGTAATTCGGAGCGGGGCATCTCAAATGTTGGAAATGTGGGGTTGTTGCGCAAGGGTTCAGGAATTCCATCTGAACATCCCGACGACCGACCCGTTAACCGCAGCTCTGATGCAACCCGAATTTTCCATGCAGAGCGTGCCCTTTTTACCCAAAATGCAGCAGGTCATCGCCGTATGGTCGTGAATTAGGCAGCCATTGGCAGCCACCGAGAAACCACATTGTTTTAGTTACCGAGGTACCGTTCCCGTGCAGTTGGTCAAAGTCTGGAGATTTGTGGAAACGGTTTCTGCGCTCACAATGACTTGTTATCTTATAATTATCGTTTCTGGGACTCCCGGTCAGTTTCGCATATCACTTTGAACTCAAAATCGCCTTTTTGGAGTAAATGTTGCGAGGAATGATGCGTCCGAAGAACTTGGAGACAGCTCCAGCTCCAGCTCCAAACCCACATCCAGTAGGGCTGAGCGCAGGGGTGTTCCGATGGTGGGGTAACCCGGGACTTTGGGCCAGGATGCGGGGTAGCTAAAGAACTGGGCGTTCTGAACGGGCTGTTTGTCCGCATGGGAGGATCGGAGTCTGGCGTCATCGAGCAACACTGAGACCCTCGGTTCATCGCTGAGTGTTCTCATCTTATGGTGCAAGTTTTCCATGGCAGTCTCGGCGGTGTGAGTAGCCCAGGCGCACTAAACACGTGGCCGGTGATTTTTATCTCTGATGTTGGTCTTTTATGTGGGCCCGTCCTGCAGCTTTCGAAGTCGTTGGCGAACCATGGAGCGTTTCTTGCATGACGCTCCTGAACTGCAGCAGTGGGGCACTCCAGCCTTTCCCAGCCAAACATTGATCTTTGCTGACCGGTATCCCATGAGCCAACAAGCGCAAAGCGGGCGGTGTGCATGCAGCTCCTGTGAACCCACTCGGATCGTGGGTGACTCCTGGTGCCACTGCCGCTGCCACCGCTTGCTGTTGCCTTGCCTTGCGCTTCGCCTTGAGCTTGCCTATTTTTTCTTTCATCCTACCTACCTGTCCTGCCTATCCTATCTTGCATGATCAGCATGCTGTGAGGCGGCCCCCGACTCTTTATTCGCCTCCTCACTTTGCCGAATCTTCAGGGCTGCTTCCAAATACGGCCATTTTTTGGCCACGCCACCGCATACCTGGGTGCTTCTTCGGTTGCCAGGGTGCTGTATCGAACTATTTAAGGGCCGGCCGCCTCCGTGGCCCCCATCCTCCTATCTTTCGTTTGCCGGAATCGTCATCCCGGTTCCAGGATCGGCCACCATGAACAGCATACTGGCCCTCGCGGGCACGTCGTTGCTGAATGA
Organism: Chaetomium olivaceum; assembly: GCA_039881045.1. Lineage (NCBI taxonomy): Eukaryota > Fungi > Ascomycota > Sordariomycetes > Sordariales > Chaetomiaceae > Chaetomium > Chaetomium olivaceum. The sequence continues at coordinate 110,852 of JAYWVB010000074.1, read as the reverse complement.
CCGAAGTGCATCGGCCGAGGATCTCGAGCAGCGCATCCCTGGCTTTTCGGTATTGCAAGACTTCTTCAAGAAATGGCTCAAACTCGACCTCACGACACTCCTCACCGCTGCGGCGCTGCTGGGTGCAGCATCAACCGGTGCGCAGAGTATGCAAGAGACCGGGTCCAAGCTGTACTGGTGGGTCGTGCGCTTCCTGACGGCTTCCATTTCCATCGCGGGCAATGATCGGCTCAACCGCGAGGTGCTCAACTGGTTGGGCGCTCATGTGCTGTTGAAGAAGGGCACGCGCATCCTGACCGCCAACTCGGAATCGATCCGAAACGATGCGTGGTCCTACCGCCGCGTGTCGCAGGAGCGTAACGACTTCCACCACGAGAAGCGAATGCCGGTGCAGTACCTGCCGACGTTTGGGACGACATGGTTCATTCACAAGCGCAACATCTTTATGGTGCGGCGCATCCTCACGAGCAGCTCTCATTACAACAGCGCGTGGGCCAGAACCCCGGACGAATACGCCGGGGCGCCTGAGGGAGACGAGCCGCTTGTGGTTATGTGCCTGGGTCGGTCGGTAGAGCCTATTAAGCGCTTCCTCGACACATGTCGCATATTCGCGGATAAGCAGCGTGAGGCGTACATCACCGTCCGGATCAGCAAGCGGGCCTATGACGAAACATGGGACACGACCATCCTGCGCCCTCTCCGCCCGCTTGAGACGGTGCACTTCGACGAGAAGATCAAGGAGGAGCTCGTCGCGGACATTGAGAATTACCTCGACGTCAACACGCGCAAGTTCTACAACAGGCGCGGCATTCCATACCGGCGCGGGTTCCTTCTGTACGGACCCCCCGGCACTGGAAAGACCTCGCTCTCGCTCGCACTGGCGGGTAAGTTTGGGCTAGAGCTGTATCTGCTTCACATGCCAGGGGTCCGCGACGATTCGACCCTCGAGAAACTCTTCACTGCTCTGCCACCGCGCTGCCTAGTGCTCCTCGAAGACATTGACGCCGTCGGAATCAAACGCCGTTCTAAGAACCACGGCGACAGCAGCGATACCGACAGCGACGACGAATCGGACAAGAGCGACTCCGAAAGCGACATCGACCGGGGGCGGTCGAGCTGCACTCTCTCGGGCCTTCTCAACGTGCTCGATGGAGTCGCTTCGCAGGAAGGCCGGATCGTGCTGATGACGTCCAACTTTGCCGAGAAGCTGGACAAGGCCCTCGTCCGGCCGGGGCGGGTTGACAAAATGTTATACCTGGGCCACATCTCGCCGCGCAGTAGCGAACTCATGTTTCTGAGGATGTTTAGCCCGGACGCGGATGGCGCCACCCCGGCGGATAGGGCAGTCCAGCTTCCGCGAGAGGAGCTAGAGAAACTGGCTCTTGAATTCAGCAAGTGCATCCCCAGCGAGGTGTTTACCCCGGCCCAGATCCAAGGGTATCTCTTGAATTATCGGGATTCTCCCGTGGATGCGGCGACCAAGATGGCGGAGTGGGTGAAAGAGGAACTCCAGACGATCCAAGCGGCCAAGGAAAAGGAGAGGAAAGCGGCCGAGGCCAAGAAGAAGAAGAAGAAGGAGCAGAAGAAGAAGAGGGCTGAGAGGATGGTAAAGGCTATGCGGGACTACGACTCAGATGAGGACCTGGAAGAATTGCGGTCGAGGATGAAGGAGGAAAAGAAAAAGAAGACGAAGGGGAAGAGCCAGCAAGGCGAATCGGATGCAGAGGAAAAGGCCGACGACGAGGGAAAGAAGGAGGAAAAGTTGGACGCAAAGCCGGAGGAGAAGTTGGGGAAGAAGTCGGAAGAGAAGGTAGAAAGGGTAGAGGAGAAGGTAGAGGAGAAGGTAGAGGAGAAGGTAGAGGAGAAGGTAGAGGAGAAGGCAGAGGAGAAGGCAGAGGAGAAGGTAGAGCAGAAGGTGGTAGAGACGCAGGTAACACCGAAGAAAGTGGAGGAGGCGCTGGACAGGTTGAAGGAGGGGCCAAGGCCCCCCCAGAGGAGCCAGTCACTAAACAGCATTTCAGCACGACGAGACCAGGATAAATAGCATTGCAGCGGCTAGCATTTGGGCGTTATGGGGATGGTTGTCGGCGTATTAGCAACAAATAGGGTCAGTTTATTGCGGTTTTTATATTCCAGGTTTGGTTACATTAGAAGGGGCCTAACGAAACCTGATATTACTCAAGTCATGCTTCCGATTACAGTGGTGTAGTGTGAAAGGTTCTAAGATTAAGCAAGAATATTGAGTAGTGTGTAAGCAGGCAAGCATAGCGACTCCTCACTATCGTCCTTGTCACGTCATGGGTCGTTGTAGTGTGGAAACTGCTGGATCATCCCATCTTCGGTTTCCTGCCCGCCACAACACCTATCATGGAAAAAGTGTTTGCTGAACGCACCTTCCTGCATTCCTGCTTCTAACGTTGAAGTCAGCTGCCCCTGTTCTGAGTCGACTGCGAGAATGCCTGGGAAATACAGAAACTAAACCGGCAAACTCGCTGACGAACTTGAAAATAAAAACAAGGCAGCTGCTCCTGATGTATCGCTTGTTGGTCGCCACAATCAGCGCCACACAAACAGCTTGACAACTCGAACCCGCATCCCCTCCCAGATTGAGCTGGTGACGTCGCCCGAGTTCGATAATTCGTTTTCAAAATGCAGAACCCAACTCTGACCCTGAGTTCAACCCAGGATCCATCCCAGGACGGAACCTCAACCCACCCTCGGAACACGATTGAAGGCCAAGATATTCCTAATGATGGATCGACTCACGAAGATACAGCCCGGGACTCATTTTCGGGTTACCGGGATCCAATCTCGGGAGAATGGGACCGAGCAAGGCGGGATGCCACTCCGTCCTTGGGAACCGTAACCCAGCCGGACATCACCAGTCACGACCCCCCGGAGGACCTCAAATTGCGAATCAGACAGTCGTACGACGCCATTGCGCCTTCTTACAACCAATGGACGCTGATGCACCGGGGTCAGCGCATGGATTACACAGTCAAGCTGGCCGCCCTACTCCGGGAAGAACAAGTGCGCAGGAACGAGGCCAAGAAGAGCATTGGGGTGGATATCCCAAAGCACCCGGGCCACGTTGGGCACGATAAAGTCGCAGCTCACACGGAACCCACGAGGCGGGCAGCAAGTGCTAAGGGCATCTCGGTCGCCCAGCCTCCGGAGAGTCCCGGCGAAACGGAGCTCGACTTGATCACCTCGGTGAGCGAGATCCCGGGGTACGCAGCAACCAGCAGGCGCCCTGGCATCAGGCACTGGAGACATAGCGGCAAAGGAAAGGAGCGCCACGCCCACACCCACACCGAAAAGGAGCCCTCGCTCCTCGCCGAAGCGGGGATCACCATCGTCCGGCTCAATCACATGAAGGCGCTCGAGGTGGGGTGCGGCGACGGGATCCCGGTCGCCGAAATCCTCCTCGCTGAAGAGCTGCACGTGGTTGGTGTCGACATCTCGGGCACCCAGATCGCGCTCTGCCAGGCGCATTTTCCGGACCAGACGGCCAAGCGCCAGGCGTCGTGGATGCAGAAGGATATGATGGCTCTGCAGTTCCCGCGGGGAGAGTTTGATGCCATTGTTGCGCTGTACTCCCTATTTCATCTGCCCCGTGAGGAGCAGACTGTCTTCTTGGCAAGGGCGCGGCAATGGCTGAGGCCTGGCGGGTTGATCTTGTTCAACTTTCCGCAAGAGGAGAATGAGGGCGAGGTGGAGGAGCGGTGGTTGGGGCTGGAGAAGGGGTGGGTATACTGGAGCAGCTGGGGTGAGGAGAAGACGATACAGCTTATTGAGGGTTTGGGCGGGATGGAAGTGGTGATGAAGGAGGTGACCGTGGCTGAGGCTAGGAACCCCGATCCCAAGTTTGTGTGGGTGACTGCAAAGAAGTGTGTTTAGTGTCACGGGCGAGAGTTATGGCATGGAACCTAAAGGTTGGGGGACTGGGGCTTGCCGTTGATGGCTCATGGCCGAGGGTATCACCAGTAAGTCAGCCAGGTAGACAGAGAAACTACTAGATACCTCCAGTAACCTACTTGCTAGTCGGTCGTCGGCCGCTCGGGATTCATACAAACCACAAAGCTGGGCCCACACGTGTCCCGACGATCGTATTGCGCGTCTGAGTTCCTCATCCATGAGATCTGTGATCGGCAGGCAGGGATGGCCATGCCCAACTCCAACGGTTGTCCCGTGTCCGATGGCACATCAGCACGGCACCTTTAACAAGGTTCCGAGGCTCCGTTTCCCGGACCAGTAGTTGTCTCAATTCCGGTCTTGGCTCCGCCGGGCGCGAGCGTCGGAAAGATCCGGGTTCGGGCCCACGGGTGAGAGTGGACTTAACGGGTTGAGCTGGGCCTGACGTTTGTCCCCTCTTCATACTCGATTCCGTGATGTCAGCCGTTTCGACATTTTCAGGCTGACATGTGAAAATCCAACACCATGGGTAGCATCTTATTGGTTATGTTCCGAGGAAAACCTAGGAGCGAGAAGGACAGGAAATCCGTCCGACGCATGGCAAGCAAGCACGACTTGATCCGCAAATGAGCAAACCTGGTCGACCGCCCAGCCGCGGACCCCGAGTTCAATTGCCCGATAAGATCGATAAGTTGTGTGTTTGAAGCAGCCTCTGCGTCGGGCTGTTGCCGTGATTACCTCCCAGATTGCAGAAGAGTGTGACGGAGCAATTCCGGGTTCAACCAATGGCAGATGGGTCCAACCGTTAAACTTTCGGATCAATCCCGGTCACCGAGTACTTCGAAAATGGGCCAATGAATAAGAAGCAACAGCGGTAAGATTGTCGGGAACGAGCCGAGACACATCGGGGACTTCAGGACTCTTTCGACATGCGAATCGACGACTCCAGTGACTCCACTGCGGTATTCGGTGTTGTGAGACCGACCGAGAGAAACGAGGATGGATTTTGTAATCTTGGAATGCTATTGTTATATCAATTGCCTGGATCCAAATGTCAGACCGATAATTTCCCTCTCGTTTCGATGTCCCGATACACAAGTGCCACCGTCCATCACCCACCATGCCGGGACACGAACACCAGGCCCCTGACGAGCAAGTGGCTGCCAGTCACGGTGGGGCAACGGACACCACCAGCAATGCCAGCCTGAGCGACCATGACGCCAGTTCGGGAACCCTACGAGATCATGACCCTTTCAGGAGAGACACAGCTAACCCCTTGGACGAGGAGGGCGTCACAGCAGAGCTTCAACGGATTGCTACCGCACTTTCGCGGCATCAGACTCAGGGGAGAGATGGAGCAACGGCAAACCACTCGGATGCTGGTTTAGATCCCCAGTCGGCAGACTTTGACGTCAGGAGATGGGTCCAACAATTTATGGCCCAAATCAACGAGCAGGGGAACAAGGCAAGCGAACTGAGCGTCCTTTTCAGAGACCTAGACGTGTATGGATCGGGTTCTGCTCTACAGCTCCAAGAGACAGTCGACTCCGTTCTTCTAGCGCCACTCCGGATTGGCGAGCTCTTCTCTTCAGGCAAGAAGGAGCATAGGCACATCCTTCACGGCTTCAACGGCCTTCTCAAGAGCGGGGAGTTGTTGGCAGTGCTGGGCCGGCCGGGCTCGGGCTGCAGCACCTTTCTCAAGTCCATTTGCGGCGAATTGAACGGCTTGGACTTGGGCAAGAAATCGATGATTCACTACAATGGCGCGTCGCAAACCCAGATGAATAAGGAGTTTAAGGGGGAGGTGATCTACAACCAGGAGGTATGCCATTCAGCTCTGCCCTGAAATGTTATATGCAAGGGTACAAATACTAACATAGAATAGGTCGACAAGCACTTCCCTCACCTAACAGTCGGACAAACCCTTGAATTCGCCGCCGGCATGCGTACGCCATCACAACGCGTCGACGATATGCCTCGGGCCGAGTACTACCAGTACATCGCACGCGTGGTGATGGCCATCTTCGGGCTGTCCCACACCTACCACACCAAGGTGGGCGACGACTACGTGCGCGGCGTGTCCGGCGGCGAGCGCAAGCGGGTTAGCATCGCCGAGATGATGGTGGCCGGCTCGCCCATCTGCGCCTGGGACAACAGCACGCGCGGCCTTGACTCGGCCAGCGCGCTCAAGTTTGTGCAGGCCCTGCGCCTGTCGTCCGATCTCGGCAAGCACGCCCACGCCGTCGCCATGTACCAGGCCAGCCAGGCCATCTACGACGTCTTCGACAAGGCCACCGTCCTCTACGACGGCCGCCAGATCTACTTCGGCCCCGCCCAGGCCGCCAGGGCCTTCTTCGAGCGCCAGGGCTGGCACTGCCCACCACGCCAAACCACCGGCGATTTCTTGACCTCCGTCACCAACCCAGACGAGCGCATCCCCCGGCCGGGGATGGAGCACAAGGTCCCGCGCACGCCCGAGGACTTTGAGCGGTACTGGCTCGCCTCCCCGGAGTTTTCTGCGCTGCAGGCCGACATGGCGCAGCACGACACTGCCTTCGAGGGTGACCGCCGCACGGAAAGCATCGCGGCGCTGCGGGCCAAGAAGCAGCACTGCCAGGGGAAACATGCTCGTCCGGGGTCGCCCTACCGCCTCAGCGTGGCCATGCAGGTGCGTCTCAACACCAAGCGCGCCTACCGCAGGGTGTGGAATAACCTGCCCGCGACGGCGACTAATATTGGGTCGAACTTGATCCTGGCGCTGATTATCGGGTCCATCTTCTTTGGTAACCCGGATGCGACGGTTGGATTTGAGGGGAAGGGGTCGGTGCTGTTTATGGCGATTTTGCTGAATGCGCTGACAGCGATTGCCGAGATTGAGAGCTTGTACGCACAGAGGCCGATCGTGGAGAAGCATGCGTCGTATGCGTTTTACCATCCGGCGACGGAGGCTGCGGCGGGGATCGTGGCGGATGTTCCGGTCAAGTTCGCGTCCGCGGTGGTGTTCAACTTGCTCGTGTACTTCTTGGCGGGGCTGAGGCGGACGCCGGATCAGTTCTTCTTGTTCTTTCTTGTGTCGTTTGTCATAACGGTTATTATGAGTGCCGTGTTCAGGACGTTGGCGGCTATTACCAAAACGGTCTCGCAGGCTATGGCGCTGGCGGGGGTTTTGGTGCTGGCGTTGGTCATGTACACGGGTTACATGTGAGTCTTACCCCTGAGACCAGGATTAGAAGGGAGAGTTCGGTTGCTAACCCCGTTCACAGCATTCCTGTCCCGCAGATGCACCCCTGGTTTGGCTGGATCCGATGGATCAACCCGGTCTACTATGCCTTCGAGATCCTCATTGCCAACGAGTTTCACGGCCGCGAATTCACCTGCTCCTCCATTTTCCCTCCGTTTTCTCCTCTCATCGGCGACTCCTGGATCTGCGCCAGCACTGGTGCCGTGGCCGGACGGAGCACCGTCAGCGGAGATGCCTACATTGCAGCCATGTATGGGTACGAGTACTCGCACGTCTGGCGCAACTTCGGTATCCTCATGGCGTTCTTGATCGGCTTCTTGGCTATCTACCTGGCAGCTGTCGAGTTGAACTCGTCCGTAACCAGCACCGCCGAAGCACTGGTCTTCCCGAGGTGGGACATTCCCGCACACCTGGACCCCAAGTGTAGAGGCAACGATGAGGAGACTAGCGCCGGCACTTCGGGGGCGGATGTCGAGCATGCCCCCCAGGACCTCAGGGGCGGCAACATTGAACCGCAAACGGACATCTTCACTTGGCGGGACGTTGTCTACGACATTGACGTTAAGGAGGGCAAACGTCGGCTGCTGGACAATGTATCTGGGTGGGTTAAACCCGGCACTCTAACGGCTTTGATGGGCGCTTCCGGGGCCGGCAAGACCACACTTCTGGATGTTCTTGCGCAACGTACATCGATTGGTGTTGTGACTGGCGATATGCTAGTTAGCGGCCGGCCCTTTGGGGCTGACTTTCAGCGCCAAACCGGTTATGTGCAACAGCAGGGTGAGTTTCTACTTCTTCTTTACGCCGCTGTTTAGTCACTCATTTTGACGTTTTTCCAGATCTCCACCTCGACACTGCTACAGTCAGGGAAAGTCTGCGATTCAGCGCCATGCTCCGCCGGCCCAAGTCAGTCAGCAAGAAGGAGAAGTTCGAGTTCGTCGAGGAGGTCATCAAAATGCTGGGCATGGAAGAGTATGCCAACGCCATCGTCGGCATCCCAGGCGAGGGTCTCAACGTCGAGCAGCGCAAACTTCTGACTATCGGCGTCGAACTGGTTGCGAAGCCCAAACTTCTGCTGTTTTTGGATGAGCCTACCAGCGGTCTTGATTCACAGAGCGCCTGGGCCATCTGCGTCTTTCTTCGCAAGCTGGCTGATGCCGGCCAAGCGGTGTTGTGCACGATCCACCAACCGAATGCCCTTCTTTTCCAACAATTCGATCGCCTTCTGTTTCTCGCCAAGGGAGGCAAGACGGTGTACTTCGGGGACATTGGCAAGAATTCTCAATCTCTGCTCGGGTATTTTGAAAAGAACGGGTCACGGCCATGCGGCGATGACGAGAATCCCGCCGAGTTCATGTTGGAAATTGTTGCTGAGGGAGTCAACCGCGATGGGGAGGACTGGCACTCGGTATGGAAGGGGAGCCAAGAGTACAGCGGGGTCCGGGCCGAGCTTGACAGGATACACGGACAAGGCAAGGAAAAGCAGGCGAGTGACAGCGGTGGCCACATGGGCGCCGCTTCCGAATTTGCCATGCCGTTTTCCTCTCAAGTGTGGGCTGTGACGCAGCGCATCTTCCAGCAGTACTGGCGCATGCCCGGTTATGTGCTTTCCAAGCTCTTGTTGGGCATCATGTCAGGTTTGTTTATTGGCTTCACTTTCTGGAAAGCGGATGAGACACAGGCTGGCATGCGGAATGTCGTGTTCTCTGTTTTTATGGTGACCACCATCTTCATCACTTTGGTGCAGCAGGTACGTATATCCTAACCCTTTCAATATGTACTGATGCTAACATTCCTAGATCCAACCTCTCTTCATCACGCAACGCTCTCTCTACGAAGTCCGCGAGCGCCCGAGCAAGGCCTACTCCTGGAAAGCCTTCCTGATTGCCAACATCGTCGTCGAAATCCCCTACCAGATCCTGACGGGCATCCTCGCCTTCGCCTCCTTCTATTACCCCGTCGTCGGAATCCAGAATTCAACCCGCCAGGGCCTGGTCCTGCTCTTCATCATCCAACTCTTCATCTACGCCAGCGCCTTCGCCCACATGACCATCGCGGCTCTCCCCGACGCCCAAGCCGCGGCCGGTGTCGTCATCCTCTTGATCATGATGTCGACCATCTTCAGCGGCGTGCTCCAGAGCAGGGTCGCCCTGCCCGGGTTCTGGAGCTTCATGTACTACGTATCGCCCTTCACCTACTGGATTTCGGGCATCGTGTCGACGGTGCTGCACGACCGGCCCGTGGTGTGCTCTGCTGCTGAGAACCTCGTCTTTAACCCGCCGCCGAATACGACGTGTGGAGAGTACCTCATGCCGCTGGCAAACATGACGCAGGGCACGCTGCAGAACCCGTATGATCGCGAGGCGTGTCGGTACTGTGCCTTTGGCGTGGCGGACCAGTACTTGGAAACAGTGGATATCTTTTGGGGTGATCGGTGGAGGAACTTTGGGATCATGTGGGGTTACATTATTTTTGATATTGCGGTTGCTATCGGGGTCTATTATCTTTTCCGAGTTAAGGGCAAGGGGATTCAGGGTTTGTTCAGGAAGGTCAAGAAGAATTAATGGGTTCAGCGGTAGACATTGAGGGGTTAATAGACGGGGCGTGATGATTAGACCATAGAATATTTGATATTGGCGATAGAATTAATCGTTGTTTTTGTTATGTTTGCGTTTCCCTTTGCCCACACAGCAAAGCATCTCCGCGTGTTCACTGAGGCACCGGGTGGGTACAAAAGCCCGCCTCTAATTGTAGATACTCGAATTGGAAGAGAAAACAAAAGGTTATCCGGGATCCGAAAGAAGGTGTCTTTTCTCGATTTAAATTTCTTTTACTCGCTTTCTATTTTTGAGTTTCTATTTTCACGCCATCCTCATGGTTGGCAAATGTGTTGTCCTAGGAAAGTCTCGCAGATTCAAGAACTACCGTCTCCCCACACACCACACAGGACGCCAGACGAAAATACCTATAGCTCATTATCTTAAGTCATTTCTCAATCATGGCACCCGCTTCCCACGAATATCCCGGCATCAACTTACCGCTGCCGCATATGGAGGCGTATGAGCAGGATAACGCCGGTGTCGACTTTTACCGCTGTGGCTCGTTTCCGGGTGCCCCCGGTTCCCTCTCGGAACTTATGAAAGTCCGTGAAGTCGCCATGCTCGTACTTATGGATCGCCTCACGGACAAGCCCGATTGGAATAAGAAGGTGTTTGACGACAGTATCGTGGCCAACTGGCGCCACGACGCTCTGATGCAGGACGAAACAGATATCTACGAGGCGATTGTCACCGACCATACCCTTGTCCCATGTCATCAAAACGTACGAGGTTTATCAACGGGGCTGTATTCGACTCTGGAAATAAGCTTCAAGCCAGCGGTTATGCCCTATCTCTGTACTGACTGTCATATTACTCCGCTAACGTGCCACCACAAGACCAAAGCCGCCCTCGGCAACGAACCCAAAACTGTAGTCGATATGCCGCCCGAGGTGTTCCAGGTGCTACTCAAGCTACTCAAGCAGGGGGCGGCTACCGAGTCCATCAAGCCGTCAGAGAAGCCGCTCCAAAGCATGAGCAACCGGCTGCCGCTGGAGGTAATGGATATGGTGCGGCAAGAGGCCGGACCGGCGGGTCTGATGCCGGCCAAGAAGCGCGCCAACACCGACTCGCGCCGATGGAGGGAAGGAGCGATTCTACAAAAGCCGCCGAGGAAATAGCTTGGATAAACTCATACGGCTACTGAGAGTATCAATGTCAAGTGCGGATGAGAATAGCCCTTTTCTTCGTATCCTGGCCCCATCTTTCAGTCATCTTGCCTTTCTTTTCTCTGCTCCCACATCAGAACATGTACTTCGGACAAATTTGATTTTTTGCTCATGCTAAAAGAAATAGGTAGATGGAGGATTAAGACAGAAGGTTAACACACTCGATCCATGGACTCACTCCCCCACTTGTTCCCTTTACTACTCAACCCCCTATCCTGGCCACCTAAACCTTTACACCCACTGGTACACGCTCAACCGGTTCGACCCGCCACACACCTCAGTCGGCGCCCCCGAGCAAGCCATGGCACAATCCGTCTCGAGCGCCAGCGTGCTGTTGACATTCAACTCATTACCACAGAAGCACTCGGCACTGTACTCCAGCCCAAACCACGTAAACCCGCTATCCCGGCAGTAGCCACCGCACCCACCCACGGTCATGTCGGTCAGCGAGAACCCGCTCGCGCCGGACAGGGCCCGCGCGCCGTCGACCTCGGTCCAGCATCCTTCGTACTGGGTCTCGGTGACGGGCGGGTCGTGCGGGTAGGGGATGGCCTCTGGGGCGGTCTCGGACGTGCCGTACAGTGAGATCCGGTTGGGGCCGCCGCAAACTTCGGTCAGCGTGGCGTCGCCCGGGCAGGGCATGGTGCAGTCGGTGGAGAAGGCCGGGAAGGAGCCTTGCGCGAGGGAGTTGCCGCAGTAGCTGAGCAGATTGTTAGTGGCGGGTTGATTGATTGGTGTTCGGGGAGCCAGTTGAAGGGCAGTGAAGGGGGGGGATGGAAGGGGAAAAAAAAGGGATGGGAACATACCACTCGCCGCCGTACTCCAGACCCCATAGGTCAAAGCCCGTGCAATGAGCCTCGCAGTCGGCAAGAGTCATGAGCTCGTAGTCGATGAGGGGGACGGATCCGGTGAGGGCGCGGGTGGGGATCTCGGTGTAGCATCCGTAGTAGGTCTGCGCGAGGGCGGCGGGCACGATGGCCGCGAGGGCGAGAAAGGACTGCATCTTGAAGGTTCAAGGTTGTGGTCTGTCTTATTTGAGAAACGGGATGTGGTAAGGTGAGGTTGATGATGAGATGGATGATTGAGATGGCAACATCGGGGAGGAAAGGAAGCTTTATACTTGATAGACCTCCCTATCTCTCAGTATTCTCGCAACGTTGCCCACCATCCGGGTTCTAGAGGGAAGTCCGTGGCGTTCACGAAAGCATCTCTGATACCACCGTGACATGGCCTCTCGCTTCTTTCTGATCACACTCTGCACTGGCACACACACAACTCGACGGCAAGTCCCTGCAACTTAGACATCTCGTCAACCACACAGTCTAAATTCAGAGTCCCAAGTTCGAATCTCCAGCGAGAGCGGGCACCGAATGGCTGCACGCTCGGTCTGCATATGCGTGGTTTGGATATCACATGCAGCCATTGGAGCGTATGTGGTGACTAGTGGAACGGGGACGGAATCCGGGGAGCAGGGAGTTAATAAATTTGGGGGGCTTGGGAGCGGATCAAGCTATTGGTTCGTCGAGCAGAGCCTCAGAAAGAAATAACTCAAAGGGTCTCGCCCACAAGCCATCGTGCCACGGCCTTTCCCGTTCCGGTAGGCTAAGAGATTGGCGTCGAGGTATTGGAAACAGCCTTGTGGCTCCGATGACGGGAGGCAAGTCAGATGATGTCTTGCAAGTCTTGAGGTCAGCCTCCGATTCGCCGGTGCGGTCGCGCTAGCTGCCCTGCAACGCGGGCGGTTCCGTCAGGGGTAGACTGTCGGCTGTCGGACGACATAACCGGTCTTGCCGCTAACTCGCCGAGTTTCTGTTCCTGCATTCTCGAGGACACCTAAGAAAGAGGAGGCAGAATGTGACCGGCATAACCTGGATCCAATAAACTACGCCACGGCGTAGCTCGGGCGAGACAACTAAAAGCGAAGACAAGACCAGGCCTATGAATAGGAGTTATGGGATGGTCCGACGATAGAGTTGAACTGAAGTTACTGTCAGAAGGTTACATGGCACACATTTCAGCTCATTGTCAGAGAAAGAGAGTTACAGTGGTACCCGCGAGTGCACTCGGAAATCAATATCGAGAGCTCACTTTGCGCAAAAGCCAAGACCTCTCGACCAAACTCAGAGGCCCAGCCACCTTACGACCCCCTGTACCGCAATCAATCCTTCGGGGATATCCAGGGGGGGGGAAATCGGCCGGGCAGGGGAGAAGCCGTTCGTTCCGCCTCGTTTTCATTTCTTTTCTGGCACAACAACATCAGATAGCTCCCCCACCAACCTGCACGCTAAGGCCGAGAACCAGGTAAACCGTCTGTTCCCGTTCTCCCCTGCGGGGTTGCAGATGCGGCTCGATCTGGGCCCTCTTCAGTTAGCGACCAATGTAACCCGGCTCCAATATTAACCGCTGGAGCGGGAAGGTGAGGGCGGTATCCTGTCAATCAGTGCAGTAGCGAGAAGATCGAGAACGATCAAGATGGTCTGGAAACGCTCCGAGCTGAACTCATTACCACCAAACGTGGTACTCGCCGAGCCCTCGTATCTGCCACCCAACCCACCGTCTCGGTGACCGTCCACGTATCTGGTGCGGTTTGACTCTATGTAGCAGCCACTCTGCATTGCATTTGAGCTAGAATATGCACCTGATCAATAAAACGTTTTATTGATGAAGATTCAGGTGTCCTCCCGGGCGGGTTGAAGTTGTATGAGTGACAGAAATAGAATATTGCCCCGAACACCCCTACCACTTTAACCCTTCCCGGACCGCCAGTCCGGTTCCAAGAAAAGGTAGCCCCGAAGGCTGAAAAAAAAAAGAGGTGATGGTTTGGAGAAGGAATATTGAGACGACTCGACGAATGCAAGCTTGCCTGGCCTGGAAAGCCGTGGCACGAGCCTGGTCTCTGACCGATAAGCGGGTGAAGCAAAGCGGAGGACTCAGGTAATGAATTTACAAGCCTAGAGGTGATTATTGGTCGGCCCATCACACGTATGACTCTAGTTACAGAACTTGGTGTTCTATCCCATACATTCATACTTTTACTTTTTGCAAGTACCACGTTACCATTTCTTTAGTAGTTGCGTGCGTTGTTGAGAATGGTCGTTTTCTTTTAGCATCACGTTTCCTCCCATCAATCGAACCGCCAGAAGATTATCCCAATATTATAATGAGATACCATCGCTGAGTGGAATGATAACTTGAATTGATAAGGAAGGAGAGAATGTAGGAATATAAGAACAATTGGAAGTACGGTGTGATACAGGGGTAGACCAGACGATGAACCCAAAACATTAAGGTACTCACTTAAGCCTCCCCTGTAATATGTATAACAGACCCAGGCTATCGGAACGATGTCTGCGACCTCGCCCACATCATTGTGGCTTGGTCTCGATGTATACGGTACCAATTAAAGAAGTCAACTGGTCGGCTGCTACGTCGAGGCCTGTGCCAGTCAGACAAGCATCGTGACCTTCCAGCGGAGTATCAGTACTTTGCCCTATGGCACGGTTCAATGGGTTGCGGTAGTTGTAGGCCAGGCAATCAACCCTACATTTTGTCCCGACGCCACTCCAGACACGCCTGAACTGGGGCTCGGACGGCCGGACCCCCGAGATCGGTCTTGATCGTGGCTTGCAAGTGGCTGAGTATGGAAGCGCGCCGTAATGGAATGCTGAGAGGTAAAGGCGTTAACAGAAGTTTGTCCGCAGACTGTGCGGTTACGAGACGAAGAGCATTGCTGCCAGCTTCAGGGAGCATTGTCACGCGTTAACTTACTTCTGGATGGACCATGGCTATATCTAACTCCCCTAGCTATACGGAAAACCAAACTTTAGCCCCAAAAAGAACCCACAATTCGAAAAACTTCCGTTACCATGAAAAACAACCGAATCACTCGTGAAATCTTGACCCCTGCTAATAACACACACGTAATACGCTTGCGAAACAAGGTTGCATGAGCCCTACATCTCTACGAGCTATGGTCACCAACACTAACATCCAACACCTACTTCTTGGTAGAAGAACATCCAATATCCTTCCAGGTTTCTTGGAGGTAAAATTTACATTCTGTTATGTGATCTATGTTAACTATCGTATCGTCTTTTTGCCTTCAACGCCATGACTTCTCCCTGTCAGCGTGATTCGGTAAGTAACCGCACCCTAGGTACGGTACCTAGTTCACGCAGTGAACCGATTTGTCCCCCTTTTTGAACTTGAGCCAGTGAAGGCCATGGGGGTTCAGCTTTGGGAACCCTTTGGAGGCCAACTTCGACAAGATATTCAGCCACAAAAGCAGAACCCCATTTCGGTCCCACCTGGTAGAAGGGCCCGCCACCATGTCGCAATACACAGTCGTAGCCTGACGGACGTCCGACCTCAGTCTGTCATCCGGATGAATCAATCCAAGCTGGACCCACTCACCGGGGGGCAAAGCCAGCCCAGTCAAGGAAGCCAAAGCCGACAAAATTACCGTCCTTATCTAGTACGATGTTTCTAGGGCTTACGTTTCCGAGCCCGCGTACTGTATTATGAGGATCCATCCCAGCATCTTTGCAATTCTGGTCTACCTCTTCCCGGGGTAGAAGTTCTCCCAGCCTATGAATGTTGGTGAAATGGATAACTATCGGGAGAGGGGCTTTGGTCTATACCACCAACTCGGTCTCCCTTATACCTGGACATTTCTACTACAGCGTCTACCACTTGGTCAGCAACTCGGGTACAAAGCCGCGTTGTTTTAGCAATATCGTCCGGAGCTGTAGACTCGGTGAAGTATTTACGGTTACAAGGATCTCGTCCCACGATATCCTCAGTGAAAGCCTCGAGAGTGTGCCCTTGGTTTTGGCCTATAACGCAGCACTGCCAACCAAGGCGCTCTACATACAAGATAACTGGAGGAACGTGAAAGGTAACAGGCCGTATCTCCGTTAGAATATTATGCGTAACGCGTATAGGCGTTGTACGCTGCGCCGGACTACCATCGTTTGGAGTTTCCACAATATCAACCCAGGGTCCCCCCTCACTCCAGCGGAAAAAGCTATAGTCGTCTTGCCTCTCCTTATATATCATCTGGCGGTGGCATCGGCGATCAGCATCATCAACATCCTCCAGCAGCTCGGACTCCCACACGGCAAAGTAATAGCCTTGATGTTCCCACTGGGCCCTGTGCTGCATTCCAACCTGAACAGCGACAAACCGCAGCCGAGGTCTCCCCCATATTTTACGAATCTCTATAATGTAATTAACTGCAGTACGACGATGGAGCACTGGTATTAAGAAACATGATATTAGACGCACACAGCTACTTCCACGAGTTATTCCGTCTTGACTCTGGGGGCTTTTAGCCTTGCTAGAACATCAGTCAAACTGTTCAGGCTCGTAAACAAGCCCTTTTGAAACCAATCCTTGGTTGGGAGGAGGGGGGCCGGGTACGCGTGTCCCCTCGCAACACTGATGATACTAAAGATCCAAATACACGCTGACAGGGGAAGCCACTGCTATTTATACGTGTCCCCCAAACGACAACCACACATGGACCTTTGTGATTGAAGTAAAACTCTCCTTCGGGTCCGTCCAAGAAGCACAACGCACCTAGGTACCCATTTAAACATGTCTTTAGCCAAGCTACTCCCAGGCACAGAAAATAAGATGAAGGGCAAGCGGGAAACCGGAATATCACTCCGCCATACATCGAGTCTAAAGTGAAAGATATATACGGGCAGATAGGCACCTAGCTTGGCGGACCCAAATATGGTAGGCTCGTCGCACCCCGGCCAACTCGCCGGCGGTAACTCCGACGCGACGATGGATCTGGCCGACGACTTATCTAGGTAACTACTGGAACACCATGCATATCCTTCAAGATCCGCTATGGCCGCTACCAGCGCTTTAGCCCTCTCGGTCGGTACTATGTTCCACGAAGACACCCGGGGCGGCAGCATGGCCACGCTGGCTTCCATCCCACCCTGCTGGGACGGCCCCTGCCGTTTGGATAGCCCAGATTACCCGTACCACAACCACGTCGCTTATTCGACCATTATGCTGGCCACCTGTTTGTCTGGTGCGAAGATGCCCTATACCGCTCGTTTGGCCGGTTGGGACCATCCAGGAGATCAGTTCTGTGGGCGGCCGGGTCGGCTATTGCCGAGGTTGAGAGGTACGCGCCGCAGCAGGAGGTAGAAGAAGAGGTGGGCGGTAAATTGATCGATGCCAGACGGCTTGGTGGTCCTTGGTTGGCAGTTTTGAGTTAGGGAAGGCTGCGGTAATTGCGGTGGATGCTGGCGCTTTTGTCCTCCCAACCCCTGACTCTCTGCCGGCCGCTACTCCCCACCTGGCGTTATTGCTCTTTTTTCTTTTTCACAAGACATTGAGTGAAGGTAATCAGGCGTCTTCAGTATGTAGCGCTTGTAGTATCTCAACTCATACTCTGTACGAATTCCCACGTGAACTGCATTCCTTCCCACAGCATGTGACGAACTCAGAGACGAACGGAACATAGCGTTTCTCATCGACTCAAAGACAAGCCATGGTCGTTTTTCCTTACATTGTAATACCTTTAGTGTGGTGCCTGTCTTGAGATAGAAAAGAAAGAAAGTGCTACGTCTGAAACCACAAGCATAAACGCCATTCAAATAAAGGCCATAGTAGTCGGCAGTAGCGACGTAGTGGGTAACCGAGTGCTGCTGCTACTGGCCCCCGGGCCGCCCACTCCAACACATACCGGGCGCTCGTCAGCCTCGGTCAGATTGGCATAGATGCCCTTGTCACAGTTGGATTCAGAACCCACCCAGGGGTTCCAGGTGACAAGGTCGTGCATGGTGATGTTCTGGTCGAGGGCGATGTCCTCGCAAACATAAACTATTCCGAGGGTAGTTTTTGTCAGTCATCTAAGTCTCACCGTCCCATTATGCCCTTGGGGTGGTAACTAATAAGCATGTACTCACGGCCTGCGTCAGACCCTTTAACTGTGGTGAAGCAAGAACAAGACGGCGCGGTACCAGGATACGGTTCTGGAATCTCGATACAAGTGCGGGCCCCCGGCGTTTCTTCATCTGTCGACGGAGCCAAATCAGCACGGATATTCCCTTTTGTCTCCCACAAAAATCATACCTGTGGAATTTGTACCGCAGTACCGATATCCTTCTTGTAGCCGACAAGGGTCCACTTTCTTCAGACTCGGATTCCAAGCGAGGAAATTCTCGAGAAAGACGCCAAACGACGCGCTTACAAAATCACAGTTGTTGATGGTGTTAGTAAACAAAGGTACGTCTCGTTGCTGAGACTGGTCCCTCTGGGGGGTCACCACCCTGTAATTGGCAAACTCAACACAGCCTTGGTCTTCGGTGAGGGAGCCGGGGGCGAGGGGCAGCTCCACGATAGGCGTAGCAATGGGTTTGACCGTGTCGATTGATCCCACCGTGGTCGTGACGTAATTGGAGGAAGTCAGCGTGTAGATGGGCGAGGTGGAATATGGGTAGTCCTTGTAGGTGTTGATGTCACCCACTGCCTTGACGCAGTACGCCGTCTCGAGCCAGAGGTTCAGACAGTCGGAGCTGTTGATCGATGGATTGAGGAAATAGAAGTCCCGCAGCGAGATACTCTGGCGGATGGAGATTGCTTCACAGTAGTCTCCTGTCTGGACCTCGTACCAATGCGCGCATCGCGTGTTGGAGTCATTTTTGGCGTTTGTGGGAACAGGGACTGCCGTTGGGGGGCTTATGCTTATGTTGTTGTGGTGAAGGGGCTACAGTTGTGATTTCGTCCAGGGTTCTTCCAGGGGGGCTGTAAGCAAAGCAGAGCAGTCAGTAGAGGACGAGCCGCAATGGGGAGTACATATGGCGTACCTGATGCAGATCAACGTCTCAGCCATGGTATTGATGTTGGTACACACAGGGTTAATATTTGGGTTCCAAGTGAGCAAGTCGCTAGCCCTCAGGCCTTTGATTGAATCGAGAATACTCCTACACGTATCATCGTACTGGACACGATAGACTGTACATGGCTCTGGGAGGCACAGCTTTGCCCCATCTTGCAGGCTACAGTCTGGGCCAGTGCCGGCAGCCTTTCTAACAGAATAAGTCGAGACATTCTTGGCCGTGGCGATAGAGTCACAAGTGTCGTTGGATTGGACCACGTACGGCGATCCGCATGTTGGGGGATCCGTGGGTGCAGCAACAGACTTGGTACTGAGGGCATACTTGGTCGGTGAGGTGAACGCGTAGCCCGTAGCGCTGCATTTTGACGTGATGGATTCGAACCCTTGGGCAAACTGCTGGTGATAGCCGAAGGGGAGTTTAAAGCGGCGCCCTGACTAAATTGAGAGAACAGTCTGAGCAGCTGTCGGCTGCCGTTCCGTTGGCGAGCGCGTTGAGATATAACTCATCGCAAAACTTGCCAGTGTCACTGGTTCCGGGCGGTAAATTTGCGCCGGTTTAGAAATTGCTGGACATGGCTTAGGAGGCATCCATCTGTTATAAATCACACATGCTCACTTGTCCTTTGTGCAGGAAATGTTGTAGGTGTACATGAGACGGTCTATCACAAACGTCGCTTTCGCGAACCAGTTACATTAGCGAGCCCGTAGTCGGATACTTTATGAGAAGAAACGAGTAAACGTATCGTACCAGGATACACCACCGAGCGAATCTCAATGACATCCTTTTCAGCGCGGCAGCCTCAACGATGACTTTCCGGACAGAGCTCAGCGAGGACCGCAGGCCGAGGTGCACGGCAGTTCCAACGAAGACGAATCAAGCCGTGGCATGTCGACCGAAGCCACAGCCAGAAAGCCCGGGCAGTCCATTCGTGGTGTTGAGCGCCTCAGCACACTGGTCGCTGAGACCGGGGTAAGCTTTGTTTCCAAGCAGTGTGTCATTGAACTGCTGGCGTTTGTAACGCCCGCGGTGGAGAGAATGGCAACCAGAAGGGCAAACGGCCTTGAGCACATAGTGAGCCTGTAAGCTTCATGTTCCGGTTGTGTTTGCAAAGTACAAAAATAATGCGATGAATGATATGGCAGAATTATTTTGTGGTCGAGTGGCTGATATCGCGAAATAACCCCTCCGATATAAATCGGGCCAACGAGCACGTCCGAGTTCCCCCTCAGTGTGCCTCTTGTGCCGACAACCGTCAGGTCATCCCTCGTCGCGCGCTGTAACGTTTTCGTGTCCACCCGAACTTTTACTCGGAGATGACTCGGATCGTTACAACTGTGACTGAAGGCCAAAGTTTTTGGTCCTCCGTTGCAAAGTACGTAAAAGTGATGTGATAGAGTTGCTAATCAGTATTCTCCTCGAATAATAGCGATCCAACCGTAGCATCATCGACAAAGAAGGATTATTCGCCGCTGACATGCTTATCAACTACATGCACGGTACGTGCATTATATTAATTGTTCGGTATCGGCATGCGAGGAACTATGATCGACGCAATCGTTGTACGACAGTGAACGGCAACCCCTCGGTGAACCCGGCTAACTAACATATTCGATTTCTATATCCAATAGGGGTATCAAAGGCGCGATCTGTCAGACGATTAGCACGACCCTGTGAGCATATGACGTTGAACTACTCTCGGATAGTAGTATCTTGACTTAACCAAACCTTTTACAGTATTGATCTGCTGGTGTGATATGTATCAGATCACGGCGGATGACCTCCTGCGTCGGGAGGAGCTACCGTAGCCCGGTAGCCCGAGAACCGATAGTTATGTAGTATGTAGTAGGTTGATATATCCACACAGAATCAATATCCATCGGACATTTTCGGAATTAGTACTGAGCAAACAATCCGGAGCATATTGATGTCTTCGACGGCGCCCCCTTCCAGCTCGTGTGTTCCAACCTTAACGTGTTGCTTTCACCACCTGTTGTCCTGGAGCTTTAGACCAACCATCAACAATGCCTTCTTTCAAGGGCCAACATTCATACATCTCCATTTTGAGCATACTCTCCCTGATCATCGTTGGCTTCTACCTCGCCAAAGATGATACCCCCAAAAGTGAGGTGCGTAGCAGCGTCTCCTCGCTGCGCACCAGGCAGTGGGCTACCAATTTCTCCACGATGGCAGGGCCTCCTAAGGGGTATGCTCGCCGCGTCGAAGCCGACCCTTATACCTGTGCAAGAGCCGACCCTGTTCCAACGGGGCGTGCTGTGGCCCCTCGGGCAACTGCGGCTACTCACCCGAGTATTGCGGTGAAGGGTGCATTTCCAACTGTAATGCCACGGCAGAATGCGTCAATACGCTGCAACGCCGGGCAGACATGTCCCCTGAAAACTTGTTGCAGCGAGCACGGGTTCTGCGGGACTACGGAGGTACGCAGTCTAATTCCATTGGTCTTGGAAACATGTATGTGGTTAACATTTTGTTGCTAGAGATTTTGCAAGCCCGGTTTGCCAGTCCAACTGCATCCTCGATCCCCAGCCACCAGGGGGGTCCCCCAAGAACGTGTCACGAAATAGAGGTATGTAACTCTTGAAAGGGAAATGAAGACAAACGGAAGATCCAGCCACGACAAATTCTAACAACAGTTCAGTCATTGGATATTACGAAACATGGAGCTACCGGTCGAAATGCAACCAAAAGTCGCCTAGGACCTGCCCTGAGCGAGCTCACCCATCTCAACTATGCCTTTGCCTTCATTAAGCCTAAGACCTATGAACTTACTACCATGGATGGACGAAACTAGCGAAGACCTGTGGCAACTGACCGTCGACGCCAAGAGGTACAACCCCGATCTAAAGGTCTACGTCGCCGTCGGTGGTTGGACCTTTTCGGACAACGACACCGTCACCCAACCCCTGTTTGGTGAAATCTCCCGCACTGCAGAAAACCGCCAAAAGTTTGCGGATGGCGTCGTCAGATTCTTGAACCGATATGGTTTTGACGGCCTTGACATTGATTGGGAGTATCCCGGCGCCCCCGATAGGGGTGGCAAGCCCGAGGATACCGAGAACTTCACTCGACTGATGAAAACACTGCGGTTGACTTTTAACGCCGCCCCCAGACCGCTGGGTTTGACATTTACCATTCCCTCCCCATATTGGTACCTCAAATGGTTTGATGTGCCCGGACTGTTGAAATGGGGGATTGGACAAACTTGATGAGCTATGATCTCCACGGTACTTGGTAAGTGACACGACTTTTGTCATAGTCAGCGGACCTTTTTCTCACCACCATTCGATGCAGGGACCGCAACAATCCAATTGGCGCCATTGTCCAAGCACATACCAACCTCACTGAGATCAAATTGGCAACTCAGCTTCTCTGGCGCGTAGGCGTCAAACCATCGCAGGTAGCTATCGGTTACGGCTTCTACGGACGCTCTTTCGAACTCTCCGACAGCGACTGCTCAAAGCCGGGCTGCAGGTTTAGCGGCGGTGCCCGCCCGGGGCCCTGCTCGGACACCAGCGGCATCCTAATGTACTACGAGATCCAAGCCATCCGCAAGCAACTCCCCGACCTGAAACCTGTGTTCGACAAGAAGGCCGCAGTCAAGTACCTCGTGTTTGACAAGGACCAGTGGATTTCGTACGACGACGCTGACACCTTCGACCTGAAGCTCAAGTGGGCCGACGAGGTGGGCTTTGGAGGCACCATGATCTGGGCGTCCGACACCGACGACGACCAAGTTCTGGCCATGAGCGGCCTGATGGGGTATGAGGTCGCGCACGTCAACACGGACCCTGATTTGGGCGGCGTCATAGCGTTGGCTATGACGAAAGGTAACGTGGGCAAAAGCCTGCAGGGCGAAAATGGACAGGAGTGCAGGGCACTGTTGGATTACGCGTGTAAGGCTACTCGCGACCTGAGGTGTGACCATGGGGAGACATTGGTAGGGTGGGACAGGGATGGATGTGTAAGTTGGCTTCCCTTTGTGGTAGCAACCTATCTTGGGGCGTATGCTGATTGAACACACCCATATTAGGACGAAGATGAGGGCAAACCCATCTGCTGCCCCTCGGATACAGCGCCCAATAAGTGTGTGTGGCGAGGGTCCGGCAACGACGGCGGTATCTGGGGCGATTGTAACGGACAGTGCCATGCCGGCGAGTCAAGAGTTCTAGACTCATCCTGGTAAG
The DNA here is from genome assembly GCA_039881045.1 of Chaetomium olivaceum. Classification (NCBI taxonomy): domain Eukaryota; kingdom Fungi; phylum Ascomycota; class Sordariomycetes; order Sordariales; family Chaetomiaceae; genus Chaetomium; species Chaetomium olivaceum. Next base: position 87,863 of record JAYWVB010000074.1, on the reverse strand, counting down.
TGATCATGAATAGGCTAGGATGGTTATGAATGCCTGCTAACCAATATCACTCGCACGGTAGGGGAGGTGGTCCTGAAAAGGATCGTGAATCAGACCCTTATAAATGTGCTAGGGGTTCCAAGGTCTTCTGTTGCGAAGCTGGTGACTGGAAGACCGCCATTGATGGCTGCTACTGGACCGAGTGGTATGTACACGCCCCAATGCCGATGCCCATCTCATACTAGCATCCCCGTTATTACATGTAGGGTAGTAGTACTGGTACTACAAACGTCGAAGAGTGGCTAACGGAAACGTTGACAACACAGTTTTGGGGGGGACAGCTGTGATACAGGGACCAAGGAAGTGGCAACCAAAAAGGGAAGCTGCCCCTTCAGTGTCGAACCAAGTAAGCTGCCGAAATACCTCCTCGATTTCTGCGACTGAGGGAGCGTCTGATGCGGTAATTCTATTCGCTTCATTAGGCTAACCGCACACACTTGAACCAGAATACTGTTGCCCGGATGACACACCTATTCACAACTGCGCGTGGAGGGGAACCGCACCAGACTGCGTGGATGCAAACTGCAAGATGGAAGAGGATGGAGAGGTGTTGGCCGAAGTCCAAGTCGACTCCCAGTCGGGCGGCGACTCGTGGAATCTCTGTAGTTGTAAGCTTTTGAGAACCGGTTGCCGTTTCCCTACCATTTCCATCAGCTAACAACCAAATAGGGGACAGAAAAAAGGCCTTGTGTTGTCAGGTGAGCAAAGCTCCCCCGCCGCCGTTATACTGCGACATCACGAGCTGTGATCTCGATTCGCTTTTCTGCGCCCAGGACAACACGGATGAATGGGGAAACCCTTTGTCATTTGAAAAGAGAGATCTTGATGTGTCCTCTCTGGAAAAGCGCGGGGCACGGCGCCCTGTCGATTGGAAGACAGTGGGTGGGCATATCGTACCACAGATGTCCTATACTTACCCAGCCAGGGGAGCCTATATGAGGCTCCTCCAAGCTGGGTTACAGGGCCTTGCGAGGCGATGGTGGCGGATGAGATCACGAAATTGCGACAATCCGGTGGTCTCTCCCGAGCCTCTTAATGAAGGTGAAGCTGCTCCTGATGATGCGCAAGTTGAGCATACCGTGCCGGTAAGTTTTACTCGGCCCCTGTGCCCGGGCTCTGTGTTGGAGTTTGGTACTCGCTCTCGTCGAACCGACCCCCTTTTCTTCACCCTACGACTCACTCCTCGCCGAAAAAGTACCTCAAGCCTTTAGTCACTCACAAACTTCGTGTACAATTAGATCGTCACAATAGGTCGCTTCGCTGCTGTCGCCAACCACGGCCGTCAATGGGCCTCCCGTCCCGCTGGACGACGGAGGGAGGATCGAAACGGCGGCTATATTGAACAAGGACAAATGACTCCCGAAGGCCCACCCACCAACACGCCGGCCATCAGAAACGAGAACTTTTGGCGCAACGTCTGGGTCGCCCAGGACGGGCTTCCCGCGAATTTGCGGCGAGTGACGCCCGACTCCCCAGATATCCGACAACCAGTTGGGCGTCTTTTTGAAGCCATCGGGTCCAACACCAACCCGCAACATTTCACGCTCCTCGAGGGAAACATCAACGCAATAAAGGGGCAGATTGAGGTCTTTAAAGCCCCGATGGCACAGGCTAGACTCCGACGCTATGTCCGAAGCGCTGTCCACTCGGACAACACCACCCACGCTGCCATTGCCATCGAGTCGTTCATGGCTCCGTTGCGAGAGACCCGGGGGGTGTTTCAGTACTTGAGATCTGAAGACGTGGTCACTCGACTGGATGCAACCACGGCATCAATCTACGCGCAACTTCAGATCATCGAACTTAACATCCCAGAGGCAGAAGGGTAAGTGACCATTTATGGCCCCGTTGATTGAACTTGCGATTTGTGGCCGTCGTCTAACGCAGCTCCGGATCGTAGATTATCAGCCCATTGGAACGAATTCTATCCCTACTACTTCTCCCAGGTGTCCGAGGTTATCCGAACATGGGCGAGCGACCAAATCGACTGGATAAGATCCCAGTACGACGCCAATCCAGACGCTTATGATCGTGAAACTGTCTTGAAGCGGCTGAAAGATATTGAAAACGACATTCCAAATTGGAAGTATGCGTTTGAAGACTAAGATAGCTTGTTTACATGGGGCCGATAGGTGCAAGAAAGGCGTCACGAAAGCGCGCCTAGGTGCTCAAATTTCTACATACAATTACGATCTTATAAACGCCATTTCAAGTCCAAAGCTTGCCACGTGATATCCAGCGTAGAAACGGGGTTTCTAACATTCTCCTTGCAAAGCAAAATAACATACACCGGGCCATCCATACAAGTTGGTCGCCCCTGGAGCCGCGGTTTGTTGTGGTAGTAACGAAGCAGGGCATGGATCATGGAAAATCATCGTTGATCCCACGTGGGGGCCGGAATCAAGCAAGAAAATGTGTGTTGGGGCCAATCATGGCCACTTCCCTCGGTCGAAAGTCCAGGTTGAGGAAAGAATACTCCCCGAGACGGTCGACCCCTTCGACGGTTGCCACGTCGCCAGCGACCGCTTCCACTCGGACCCCGCGTCTCCAAGGCGATCGGCTCTTGTGACTTCCTCCTTTCCTGGTGCTAGATTCTCCGAAAATTCGGCTCTTCACATCTTAACTTCCTTAGTAGAAGTCTACCATTCATTTTAAGTACGGGTATTGTACATACATACCTGGAATTCAAAAATGGAATCAGAAAGTGGTCCCAATCCCCCTCCGGCCGCTGCGTTGCCAGAGGCGGAGACGGAAGCCGCACCGCCAGCGAACATTCTCTCGGCCCAGCACTGGGCCGACCAGGTGAGGCATAGCCGTATGATATTCAACCACTTTATCGGTCGCTAATTCCCAAACAGCCTCTTGGCGATGACCAAGACTCAAGTTACGGAGATGATAATGCCAGCTCCACTGCATCATTGTCGACGAGCATTCTCGAATACAGGACACTCCATGGCAGAACGTACCATAGCGATCGGATCACAGATGCCCAGTATTGGTAAAGCGGACTTGCCTACGGGATATATATGAACTTACTAACGCTGACTCCCACGTGTAGGACACCCAATGATGAAACACAGATGGTGGCTTCTGATATCATGTGAGTTGCTGTATGCTACAGGCCCAAGGGCGACCCGGGTAACGGACTGCTAATGCCGCTTTTCCCACCAAGCCACCATTGTCTGACCTTAGTCCACGACGGAGCACTCTTTAAGGCACCACTTAAAGATGACTTGGAGGTGCGTCGCGGGCCCCATAAACCCCCTTTCAATGAACGATATGATAACCAACCCCCAAAAGCGAGTACTTGATGTTGGCACCGGAACGGGTAAGTAATTCACCGAAAAGATCTATGAAGACGATGGAGATTCAGAGACTTGCTACTGACCATCCATCACAGGAATATGGGCAATGTAAACACACCATCCCCCACCCAGTCATCGCCCCCATCCAACTCAACTAACCGCCCCTCCCTTCCCCAACAGAGATTTTGCCGACCAGCACCCGAACACGCAGATAACCGGCACGGACATCTCGCCAATCCAACCCAACTGGGTGCCGCCGAACCTGCACTTCGAGATGGACGACGCGACGCTGGACTGGATGTGGCCGGAGAACCACTTCGACTACGTGCACATGCGCTACCTGTTCGGCTCCATCGCCGACTGGCCGCGCCTGCTGCGCCAGGCCTACCGCTGCTGCAAACCAGGCGGCTACGTCGAGTCGTTTGAGGCGTCGTGTGTTTTTCGGAGTGATGATGGGTCGTTGGTGGAGGGGTCGGCCATGGATCAGTGGGGGAAGGTGTTTGTGGAGGCGGGGAAGCGGTTTGGAAGGCCGTTTGATGTGGTTGGGGATGGGTTGGTGCAGGATGCGTTTCGGAAGGCGGGGTTTGTGGATATCACGGAATGGGAGTTCAAGGTGGGTTGACTTGATTCCGTGTTGCTCTCAACTCTACTTGGAGTTGTTGCGTTTGTTGGTCAGTTCGGTATCGATGCTAACTGGATCGGCAGTGTCCAATCAGCCCTTGGCCGCAAGACCCGAAACTCAAAGAAATTGGGCAGTATGCCCGACTTGGTATTGCCCAAGACATTGAGGGTACGTGCCACTACCCCATCATTACGTTCGGTTTTGGTACTGACATGTAGCCGTAAGGGTGGATTCTGTTTGTTTGGTCCCAGGTCATGGGCTGGTCTCGCGAAAATGTCACCGTCTATAGTGCCCATCTCCGTAAGCAGTTGAAGGACCTGAATGTCCACGCTTACGTTATGATGCGGAGCGTGTACGGACGGAAGCCTTGGGAGGGAGAGGTACACGCCACGGCGACAAGTGGTCAGGCTCCTCCTGCGGCAGGTGGTGAAGGTACCACAGCAAGTGACGAAGCTGCTGCAGCAGCAGGGGGTGAGGATACCACAGCAAGTGATGAGACTGTAGGTGCGGCAGAGGGTGAGGGTACTACAGCAGATAGTCACCCTGCTCCTGCCGCTTCATAAGCCGTGAAGTCATTAGCAAAAGTATAACTGAGCTTCACTACTAGGTACCTGTTTCTTTATTCATTACTTTGGTAGAGTTTTAAAGCAGCGTAGATCTGTTCCGAAGTCGAGTCTGCTTTGCATAAACTTAGGTGGTATGAATGCCTACCAAGCAAAAAATGCAGGTACAAAAAGTTCGTCTCCTGAAACTTAAGTCAGCGTATAGCCATACCCACCGAACGTAGGTAGCGACACAATAACATCGTCACCTGTCGGTTTCGGCAAGTGTACGGTATGACGAGATGATCTGCCCTCAATCCATAAGCACAGAGTTGCAGCTTTGTGTTCCGTTTCTACTCATCGACCAACCAAAATCCCATCTCGGGATGAACTCACATCATTCGCCCCACTGGCAAGCACCATTTTTGGCAAATTCCCGCGTACGTCCATGTTCCTTTACACTGCTCGCCGGTTTCTTCAAGGAGATCAAAGCCCTGCGATAACTGTGGAACCAACCCTACCTTTCGCGGTTGTCGAAACGTGGGCAGGTTCCGCCGTCCACGAACTCCCTTCGCATGGCCGCCACACCAGCATTACGCCACAAACTTCAACTACCGCGCTCACTTCCAAGCATCATAAACAGGCGGAATCATTCAAGCCCTCTTTATCAGCAACTTGCCTATACTAGACGTCATTGCAACACACACTTATCGACTCCCCAGCCAACCCATGCCAGACCATCCAGCCGGCCCTTCATGTCGTCACCACAACACGCTAGCCCACCCGGGCCAACAAAAAAAATTGGGATGGAGTGGTATGACCTCTCACCCGAAGGAAAAATCCAGTGGTTGTTGAACTCCGGCGCCGAGGACAAATGGGGCTGGGTCATTTACCGATGCACCTACAAACTGGAACTGGACGGTTACTGGAAAGAGTTCAAACGCCGCGTGGAGGCCGAATCGCGCAAGCTTATCGCAGAGTCCGACGCTCCGGGGATCGCCGAGAAGCTCGACTGGGTCTTTGTCGAGGACCCCGAACTGGAAAACGCCTCGCGAGATGAGTTGAAGCGCAGGTTTAGAGAGTGGGCGCGCGTCGAAAACCCGAACTGCGATATAGATAATATCCGCCACGGCCGGGGTGCGCGTTATACGTACTTTATCCAGGTTGACGAGGACGCTCTGTTGAGCATCATGGATACGCCCATTAATTCGAGGAATCAAGGACACGTCAACATTGTCCGCGCCTGGCAGGACCCACTCTCTGCCAACGAGGCGACAGATCAATTTGGCGAACCCGAGGATAGCGCGGACTGGATGAAGATGCAGGTGGACATGATGGATGCAGAGTTCTACATCGAGCTGGATGACGATGAGGCTTGGTACACATTCTACCGTCCACCACCTCACCAAGTCTGTCATTGGTGATCTTCCGTAGGATTTCTTGAGAGGTTATGCTGATCAGTGTTTTCTTTCCATGGTATAACTGATTCGGGATTGGATGTCATTGTATCAACGTAATAGCAGGAATTAGATACCCATTCCTATCGCGCTTTGTCTCTGCCAAGTCTCCATCTAGCAAGCGGTGGGAACAGGCCATTATCAACTCGATGCATCAAACACATGGACAGACAACATTTAATACTAGGAGAAATACCCGAAAGCCCGTTGAAGAAATTGTTGAAGAAAATATCAACCACTATAATTACTCCCACCCCGTTATCTGATAGGAGCGAAGTGCACGAAGGCTGAGGTAGTGTTGTTCACACTTAGCGGCCTTAGCCGTACCGCTGATATCAGATTGCAATGTTTCGCTGAGCGTCACCGACATATGTTTTACAGCCTCTAATTCACGCTCGTGGATGACCTGCCATAAGTAGTGCGCACTGTAACGGGCTGTGCCCGAGGTGGGCCTCGGTAACCCTCGGCCAGCTCACGTACAAGCACGATCCACCGAACCCCTGGATGAAGCTATTCCCAGTTGCCCCACAGCACACCGAACATTCTAGCAATGCGCTCGGGCCACCGCACTCGCGATCATAAAGCAGCCACGAGCTACCAGACTCCCTCATCTTTCCTTTTCTTCTTCAAGCTTAGTGTACTCGTAGAGTCGTCACCAGATAGTTGCAATATACTCCTGGGACCGTTACAGTCTCTCTCCACTGCATTATTCTCCCACGCAAGCACAACCACTTACACAGATACCCTCCAGACATCAAGGAAGACAACATCATGTTTGGACTCAACGACGAGTCACCTTTGATCGAATTCTGTCACGATTATGGTCGCATGCAGCCGGCCGGCGGGGTATGATGGCAATACCCCGAACCAATCATCGGGGAAGACGCATAACCAATGGAAGGCAGGGAACCGCGGTGCTCAGCGTGCTCAGAGCCAAGACTCGTGACACCATGAGCACACTCTGCTCAGTGTGCTCAGAGCCAAGACTCGTGAGCACCACGAGCAACGCAAGTAGATAGTATATAGTCACTCATTCTGGAGAGCTCTGGGAGTTCTCCAGTTAGCAATCACAACTACAGTTCGCTACAAGCTCGAGAGCCTACTGTTGAGACAAGTCTTTGTTGTGCACCCTTTGGCTGCACCGAACCTAGTACCTTTGCAAGACACCTTCAATCAGACTGAACCCTAACAGGACGAGGTCCAGGAGAGGTTCGTCACACGTTGCTAACTCCCTTTAACTCTGTTACAGTTCAGGATTGAAGGCAATACGTCCATGAGCACCACTGGCTCCGATATCGATATGGCAACTCCAGCTTCACCCACCGACCTCAACGTCATCATCAAGTCCCTGCAGGACAAGATAACCGCGCTCGAGAGAAGCAGCGGAACACCAGGACCTCATCAACGAAGTCCACACCAAGGTCGACGATGTGGGGAAGAACAAGCTCAAGATCGAAGCGCCCGAGAAGTTCGACGGAAGAAGGAAGACCTCTCGCGCTTCCTCACCGAGATGTCGTCCTACATGGAACACTACGACGCCAGGTTCCCCGATGAGGAGACCAAGACTCGATACGTCGCGTCGAGACTCACGGGCCAGGCGGCACGCTGGTTCGAGCCCACGCTCAAGGACTATGTCGACCACGCCAGCGTCAAGCAGCAAGCTTTCACCAAGATGGTGTTCGAGGACTACGACCAATTCGAAAAGGAACTTCGGAAGGTGTTCGGGGACCAGGACGAAAGAGTCCACGCCCAGGACCGACTCGCGAGACTACGGCAGACCAAGTCCACGTCGGCTTACGCCACACTGTTCAGACAAGACTCCATCAGGGCCGGAATCAATGAAGAAGGCCTGATGCAACTGTTCTACGACGGGCTCAAGGATGACGTCAAGGACGAGCTGTACAAGGAGGACCGCCCTGCCACCCTTGACGAGTACATCGCCAAAGCCATCAGGATCGATGACCGCCAGTACGCAAGGAAGCAGCAGCGGAAGGGACAGGGACGATTCGTGCCAGGAACCCAAGGAAGTGGGAGCACGGCCAACACAGGGAAGAAACGACAACAGAAGAGCACTTCCTACGGCACCCACGCAGGACCCATGGACATCGACGCGCCCAGGCGCAGTGGGCGGGAAGAAGGGACGGTGCCAAGGACAAGACAGGCATCACCTGTTACAACTGCGGCAAGAAGGGTCACTTCAAACGTGACTGTCGCAGCAAGAAGGAGTGGCGACCGGTTCCAGGAAAGGAGGCCGCCACCATCGACCAGGCCACGGTCGGGAAGAGAGTCCGGATTCAGGAGGTCGCCGCAGCCAGCTACACGCAGGACGATCTCGAATACGACATTGACAGGGCCAACGACCAAGAATCAGCCCTGACGGACCCAGATCAGGAAGGACCCAGCAACACCCTTATCGAGACCGACGATGAAGGAGAGGTTGCACCTCCACGTTTCGCCCTAGCAATGGCAGGAGACTGGGGGCTCGGTTGGTCCAGCAAGACGACGGACACTGGCGAGCCCGGCAGAACGCCGAGGAAAACACGGGACCCAACCTAGCTTTCCTGCAGAAGCGGGTCCTGGAACTCAGAGAGCGGGTCTATCGGCTCGAAGACGAGAAAGCGGAACTCGAAAAGACACTTGAGGAAAGAAACGAGCAGTATGGACGACTCCGCGCTGAACTCGACTCAATCCAGGAAGGGGTACAAAACTCACCAACACCCACGGGGCGATCGGCCACACCTCGACAGGATCACAGAGGAAGCCAGGATCCTACACGAAGAGCAGATCGGGACGACGTTCGACTATACCCCCTGGGACGGACCCACGGAACCGGCAGAAGATTGTGAGAACGGGGTCCAGCACCCGGAGAAAATCTACCTCTTGCTCAGGAAGAACGACGCAGCAAGGGGCAGATGACTCAAGACTGGGACGAGTACTGGGCGCGGAACCAGTACCTCGCCCCAGGAAGAAGCACGGAAGACCTCGAGACTCAAGGACTCCGAGGAGTGTCGGACGCGTTTCGACTGATGGAAGGGGACCACCACCGACTGAACCCAAGGAGATGGGATCACATCTACCTCCCCTGGTTCCAGTGCGTAGCACATGAGTGTCGCTACCACTTTCAGAGCAAACTCCACTACGACCACTGGCCCATCAGGAACCAGAATCAAGCCGGCCAACCACTACCCACGACATGGGTATACGATCACGGATGCGCACCACCAGCCCTGTCATGGGACATAGGAATGGCAAACGACAAGCGACTTAGGGCCAAACCCAAGAACGCCTGGCCACAAGCGTGCAGAATGATCGGAGGAATGCAAAACTGCATTGAGGCAGACTGTGTCATCCACGCAGATGACAAGTTGCGGGAACACGCAGAACAACGGAAGAAGGTCTATCAGCGAAGACCCACACCAGGAGACGAATCGAACCCTGGATGAGCCAATGGCTCCAGGAACACCGAACGATCGACGCCGCAAGCCAAGGTGCGGACAGGGACGCCTTGAAACACCACGAGAGCTTGGGAAACGGCTCAGGGCCCTCCGAGGGGCCCGGAAGTCTCTAACTCCACAACGGAGACAGGCCGCGCAGTACAGGAAGAACTGGCGCAAACAGAAGCCTTATAACGACCTCCCAGCAGGCGAACACGAAGTAGCTGCTGTAAGAAGCACCAAGCCAGACAACAGGCTCTGGATCACAGCGCGATGGGGGAAATTCGAGGCCCTCGCGTTAGTGGATGGAGGAGCGCAGATGGATCTCATCTCGCCCACATTTGTGAATCAACTCAGAATCCCATGGAGGATCAAGAACAACCACACGTCGTCAAAGGACCATTCGACACACAATGGGTACGACGAGAAACAGAACCACTCGACATTGAGGTGGCAGGAAAGACCACCCAAGTGGTATTCGATATTGTGGACATGGGGCCGGAGAAAGACATGATTCTCGGACGCCCATGGCACAGGGACTATGACCCGGACATCAGTTGGAAGGGAGATGGCCATCTGCAACCGCGGGAACGGCGGGAGCATCCAACCAACTCGATGGGAGAACGCGCAGAACAGGAGCCACGAACGAGCAGCGGGTCAGAACAAACCCCCTCTACGGGCCCACCGCAGGAAGCAGCCAGTACAGAAGGACGTACTCTGAAATCCGGAAGAAGCGGCACACGACGAAAGAAGCAGACACGGGAGGAACGAACCATCGCCGTCGTCTCAGTCGACGAGCACGGAATGCTCAAACACGAACAATGGGTCACTCAGCTCGAGGCAGCAAACATCGAGCTGGCATCAAAAGAAGTCAAGGAACTCGAAGCATCATTCATCGAGTCAGGACACAAGTTCGCGTACTACGAAGGTACGGCGAAGAACGCGAAGACGGGACAGATCCCAGACGACTACAAGGGGCACCCGGCGTTCACAGCAAAACATCTCGCAGGGCTACCAGACCACGGACCTTGGGATCACGAGATCAAACTCAAGGAAGGAGCCCAGTTGAAATTCTTCAAGGTGTACCACACCAACGAGAAGCAAGATGCAGAGTTGAGGAGCTATCTCGAAAAGAACCTCGAGATAGGGCACATCAGACCATCGACATCGCCGGCGGGCTACCCAGTCCTTTTCGTTCCAAAGAAAGATGGGAAGCTCAGGATGTGCGTGGACTACCGACAGTTGAACAACGAGACGGTGAAGAACCGCTACCCACTGCCACTGATCTCGAGGCTTCGAGACCAGCTGTCAGGGGCACAATACTTCACGCGACTCGACCTTCCAACAGCGTACGCCCACATCCGCATCAAGGAAGGAGACGAATGGAAGACGGCTTTTCGGACACCCTACGGGCACTACGAGTACCTCGTCATGCCGTTTGGGTTGACCAACGCACCAGCGACATTCAAGCCGCCATCGACCATGCAATTCGGCATTGCCTCGACAAGTTTGCGGTCTGCTACTTGGATGACATCTCATCTACTCCAAGACACTCGAAGAACACAAGAGACACGTGCAGCAGGTGCTGGACGCACTGCACGAACACAAGTTGTCAGTCAACAAGGACAAAAGCGAGTTTCACGTCAAGAAGACAGTGTTCTTGGGCTACGAGATCTCCCCGGGATGGGTCAAGATCGAACCCGAGAAACTGGAAGCTGTCAGGACGTGGCCGACACCAACGAACGCCACAGAGGTCAGAGGATTCATCGGATTCGCCAATTTTGTCAGAATGTTCATCAAGAACTTTGGCGACATCGCGAGACCTCTACACGAACTTACGAAGAAGGATGCCACATTCCAATGGAAGCAGGAGCACGAGCAGGCTTTCCAACGGATCCGCGAAGCAATCATCGCCGATCCTGTGCTCATGCTGCCTGACCCGAACACACCTTTCGAAGTCGAAGCTGACGCTTCGGACTTCGCAATCGGAGGGCAACTTGGCCAGAGAGACAAGGACGGCAAGCTTCATCCAGTTGCGTTCTTTTCCAAAAAGCTCGAAGGACCAAGACTCAACTACCCGATCCACGATAAGGAGCTTCTCGCAATTATCGAAGCATTTCAAGAATGGAGACCATACCTCAGCGGCACAACACACGAAGTTCAGGTGTACACGGACCACAAGAACTTACGATACTTCACCACCACGAAGGTGCTGAACGGACGACAAACTCGATGGGCAGAATTTCTGTCCGAATTCAACTTCACGATCCACTACAAGAAAGGCTCAGAGAACGCACGAGCGGACGCCTTGAGTAGACGAGCGGATCACCACGACAACACATCTGAAGCCTCACCACCATTGCTACATCAACAGACAGACGGATCGCTACGGCATGCTTCCCAACCGACTGAAGACTACGAGATCGCAGCACTTCGGCAACAGTCGGAAGATCCCGAAGCCAGGCCTCTGCAACAGTTTGTAGAATGCTGTGCGGCCTTCAGGGAACAACGTTTGGAACGGGACTTCCAAGGAACCATCGCGGACAACGAGCGCGATGCATGGCAAGAAGAGCCAGAATCCAAGATCGCGGGATTGCGACTTGAAGGAACGAGACTCTGGTACCACGACAAGGCCTACGTCAGGCTCAGCGACCAAAAGGAGCTCATTCGGAAGATTCACGAGTCGAAGCTCGGAGGACACATGGGAATCAGCAAAACAATTGCGAAAATCAAGCAAAACTACGACTTCCCAGAAATCAAACAGGCGACAGAAGCAGTCCTGGCGGAATGCGACCTCTGCGGACGAAGCAAACCACCACGACACAAACCATACGGGCTGTTGCAGCCATTGCCAGTCGCAGAACGACCATGGAGTTCGGTGACAATGGACTTCATCACCAAACTACCAGCCTCCAAGGATTCAGTAACGGGAGTGGAATACGACAGCATCCTCACAATGGTGGACAGACTCACCAAGTGGAGCTACTTCCTCCCGTACAAGGAGTCATGGTCAGCGGAACAACTCGCAGACGTGATCTATCGCAACATCACCTCGGTCCACGGATGGCCGGAGGAATGGATCACGGACAGAGACACGAAGTTCGCATCAAAGTTTTGGCAAGCTCTGATGACGAAGCTGGGTACGAAGAGTAAGCTTTCGACCGCTTACCACCCACAAACGGACGGACAGACGGAACGACTCAACCAGGTTGTCGAACAATACCTGCGGTTGTATGTCAATTTTCAGCAGGACAATTGGGTCGAGCTGCTGCCAACGGCACAACTCGCCTACAACACCACCGTCACGGAGACCACGAAGGTCACGCCGTTCTTCGCGAATTACGGCTACGAGGCAGACTTGCGACAAGGGCCCGAGGTCTCGGTGCCCAGAGCGGCAGTCAAAGCCAACAAAATGAGCTCGCTGCATGCGATGCTCAAGGAAGAACTCGAGTTCGTACGAACACGGATGAAGAAGTTCTACGACAGGAACAGGCTCGAGGGACCTCGCCTAGAAGAGGGGGGCAAAGTTTACCTCATTTCTCGGAATCTTCGCACGAAACGACCAAGCAGGAAGCTCGACTTTCGCAAAATCGGACCGTTCAAGATCGACAAAAAGATTTCGGAGAACAATTACGCACTCGCGTTACCCTCAACAATGCGACTACGGACCAACGTTTTCCACATCTCACTTCTGGAACCAGCGCCCAAGAACGCGAGACTCGACAAGGGTGCCGAAGCAGAAGATGAAGAGGAACTGTGGGATGTCGAAGAAATTCTGGATTCACGCATCACAAAGGGACGGATCGAGTACTTGGTCAAATGGCTGGGGTTCGGCCCCGAAGACAATTCATGGCAACCCGCTACAAACTTCAACTGCCCCGAGGAGCTGGAGGACTTCCATCGGAGGAACCCAGACCGACCCAAGGAACCCCCCCAGACAAATCGACCCCGGCGAGGAAAGGGTCGTTCGAGGGAAAACTAAACGGCATTAGCAAGCAAGCATAAGAGGAAGCAGGAAGACGCACTCTTGCACCCAGGAAAAGTCAAGAGAGGAAGTGGCAGCGGCGCTCGACGAGGAGGGCTGCGCTGCGGCAGCCTCCCGACGCTCCTGCTCCACCAACACCTCCCCCTCCTGGTCAAACATCGCCAGAGCCTTGCTGTCCAACGCCAGACGCTGAACACGCAGCCGTTCTGCTTTCGCCAGCGCAGCCACGAGCGCTTGATTCGCTGAACGAATCGCCTCGCTGGTCTCCGCCTCCTCGGCGTCCAGACGACGCTTCTGATCAACTAAGTTACGAACCGCGGAGTCGTCGTAACCGAAGGAATCGCACGACGCATTTCCGACACGAGAACAGGATGTGCAGGTGTCGTCCCCAGGGGGGACACGACAATCAGGGATTTTCTTTTCTTTGCAACGAGTGCAACGCACCATTTTAAGGGCCACAGCACTGAGAATGTCGGCTCGGGTACGACGACGATCGGTGCTGGATTTTTGAGAACGGTTCTTGCGTACACGGTTAGGCGGCATGATCGATAGATGATGAGGGGAAAAGGGGCGGCGCGCTTACCAAAAGAATCTAGGGCTGTTGGCTCTACTTCAAGAAAGTTGCAAGGGAAAACGAGTCGTCGGGGCGCCGACTCCAGGGGAGGGGCATCGTGTCACGATTATGGTCGCATGCAGCCGGCCGGCGGGGTATGATGGCAATACCCCGAACCAATCATCGGGGAAGACGCATAACCAATGGAAGGCAGGGAACCGCGGTGCTCAGCGTGCTCAGAGCCAAGACTCGTGACACCATGAGCACACTCTGCTCAGTGTGCTCAGAGCCAAGACTCGTGAGCACCACGAGCAACGCAAGTAGATAGTATATAGTCACTCATTCTGGAGAGCTCTGGGAGTTCTCCAGTTAGCAATCACAACTACAGTTCGCTACAAGCTCGAGAGCCTACTGTTGAGACAAGTCTTTGTTGTGCACCCTTTGGCTGCACCGAACCTAGTACCTTTGCAAGACACCTTCAATCAGACTGAACCCTAACAGGACGAGGTCCAGGAGAGGTTCGTCACAAATTCGAACAAGCCGAGCTGGACGACCCTAGTCCACGGAAGGAACTCAACGGACGGGTGATCCATGTCACTCGGGAAATGGAATTCAAGCCTGAGAACATAGGACCGCCAATATTGTGTGACTTCGGGTCGGCTGTTTTCACAGACAAACTCCATAACACCAATGCCCAGCCAAAGTGGTACAAGTGTTCAGAAGTTATTCTTGGAATTCCATGGAGCCATAAAGTCGATATTTGGAACGTCGGGTGCATGGTAAAGTCCATTCCATTCTGTCATATCTGCACCGTTAACACCGGACTAGATCTGGGACATATTTGAGGGCGGTAATCTATTCAGCGGCACCGATCCGGAGCTTGGTGCCTACCGCGGAAGGGCTCACCTTGCTGAGATGATTGCCCTGTTGGGTTTACCTAAGCTCGAATTTATCAATCGAGGCGACCTGAAGGCTAAGTTCTTCTCAGAATAGGTGAATAACCTTCCAGGCACCGACCCCGGCAAACATGGCATAATTGACACTAGGTAACTTGCCGATACGGTCAAAGGCGACTGGAAAGCAGGGATTGACCCGCTGCCACCCGCCTCATTGGAGAAGTTGGAGACATCGTTGGAGGGTGCGGACAAACAGCTGTTTTTGCAGCTCATGGGCAAGATGTTACAGTGGGCCCCAGAGGATCGCAAGACGGCGAAGGAGCTTATGAAGGATCCATGGATCAAAAAGCATGGATTAGGATGTGTCTGAGCTTCTCCGAGC
The DNA here is from genome assembly GCA_039881045.1 of Chaetomium olivaceum. Taxonomy (NCBI): domain Eukaryota; kingdom Fungi; phylum Ascomycota; class Sordariomycetes; order Sordariales; family Chaetomiaceae; genus Chaetomium; species Chaetomium olivaceum. The sequence continues at coordinate 72,648 of JAYWVB010000074.1, read as the reverse complement.
AGGGTGAAGGATCAGCTACTTGTGTAGAATCATGGTGTGTGGGAATCATGATGCATATAGCTAAATAGGTGGCATAGGGACATGTCCAGCTACTGTATCTTTCTGCACTGCGCTGCGTTCCATATCCATCTAACAACTGATCATACCTCATGCATGGCGGTCACCACTTGGACAGCCTAAACCCATCCGCTTAGCCAGACATAGGGCTTTATGAGCTCGAGATCGACCACCTACCCACTTTAGCAAGCTTGATACCAAATAGTTAGCTGGTGGATTCATAAACATAAAGGTACCTTACCTACCTGTATGGCAACGAGGGGTGTGGATAAGGTACCACCCTCTAGCCAAGAAAAGAAAAAGAAAATAAATTCATGCGAAACGTATTATAAAACAACCTCAAAAGAAGTGATTGGAGAAGGAGGAGAGAATGGAAATAGAAATTGTGTAAAAGAAGCCTAAAGAAGCTTCTTTAGCCTTCCGGCCCTTTTACAACTCAAGCTCTTTCACTTAGAGCCTGTCCAGCCATTTTCCCCATACGGTGGCTACCTTACCTTACTAACGCGAGTACGCTGAAGTCCAGATTTGGGTTCCGCCTTTATGGGATGCATAGAAGGTTTCCATATATGGCCACAAAATCATTTTTTCTGTTGAGGTACACGAGAGCCATTGTCATCAAACTCGTCGCCAATGCGCACTGCGCCGGAATGTCTCAGGAGGTTATAGACAGTGTGCCATTCCACCTCTGGTTGGAGCGAAAATGCTTGTGGTCATGACGGGTATGCTCGAGGTCAGGTTCCGCCAGAAAGTCCGTGAAGGAAGTAAACATGACTTGGCCATGTGTTGCGCGCGAATCAGGAGAGGTTGCGGAAACGAAGTTGGAGAGCCTCGTTCCGAGGGACAATACGAATTCAACCGCCGAGGGGTTTTTTGATCGCTATTGGTGCGCTTGACCCATATGGCTAAAATGTAACATAACCACTGGGATCTGCGACTACTTTCTTCCATTCTACGCAAATATTGCGCCAATGACGACGGTGCAAAAATTACTTTGTCGGCTATCCATGAATTACAGAACGGAAGTTCACCGGGCCCAGCCCGCCAGTCGGGATATCCAAGTCAACTATATAGGTCAGGTTTCCCTCTGGGTAGGGCTGCTGGATAGTACGGCGAGTCGGTTTTGACATTAATTCGGGGAACTGTGGACAAGTCCCACACCAATAACAATTGTGTTTTTGCGTGGTTTGGACCGGCAACTCAACATGGTTGCAGCCACGATGGGGGCCTTGAACCGCCTTCTCCCGTTCCTCGCACTCTTCGCTAGAACCGTACCAGGTGCTGCCGTGGACACGACTCTTCAGTCTCGTGCCACAAACTTCAACAACCCCGTGCTCTGGGAGGACTATCCCGACCTGGATGTTTTCCGCATTGGATCCGTGTTCTACTACTCATCCTCCACCTTCGCCTACTCCCCCGGCGCCCCAGTCCTCAAATCCTACGACCTCGTGAACTGGACCCCCGTCACCCACTCCGTCCCCACCCTCAACTTCGGAAACCAATACAACCTCACCAGCGGTACGCCCGGCGCTTACGTCAAGGGGATCTGGGCGTCGACCCTCCGCTACCGCAAGTCCAACGACAAGTTCTACTGGTACGGCTGCATCGGCTTCAGCCAAACCCATATCTGGACCAGCTCGGGCACCAACGCGGGCACCAACGACGGCGAGGTGGACGCCTCAAAATGGAAATGGGAGTCCCACCCGCCCATCAACACCTGCTACTACGACAGCGGCCTGCTGATCGACGACGACGACACCATGTACGTGACGTACGGCAACCCCAACATCGAAGTCGCCCAGCTGTCGGCCGACGGGCTCAGCCAGGTCCGCACGCAGCGCGTCTACAGCCCGCCCAGCGGAACCACCATCGAGGGCGCGCGCATGTACAAGGTCAAGGGCGCCTACTACATCCTCGTCACCCGCCCCGCCGACGCCGAGTATGTCCTCAAGTCAACCTCGGGCCCGTTCGGCCCCTACACGCAGCGCACGCTGGTGTCGCGCATCAAGGGCCCGCTGGCCAACGCCGGGTTCTCGCACCAGGGCGGCATGGTCGACGCTCCGGATGGAACGTGGTACTACGTCGCTTTCATGGACGCGTACCCCGGCGGCCGGATTCCGGTGGTGGCGCCGCTGCGCTGGACGAGCGATGGCTGGCCGGAAGTGGTGACGGATTCGCAGGGGAACTGGGGGACGAGCTACCCGGTGCCGGTGCAGACGAGCAAGACGGTGCCGGGCAGTGGTGAGCTGGATCAGTTCAAGGGTGGGCAGTTGAGCCATCACTGGGAATGGAACCATAACCCGGACACTTCCAAGTATGCGCTGGGGGAGACCGGGCTGGTGCTGAAGACGGCAACGGTGACGGATGATTTGTTTGGGGCGAGGAACACGCTGACAAGACGCATTGCTGGGCCCAAGTCAAGCGGCACGTTTAGGCTGGATGTGAGCAAGATGAAGGACGGGGACAGAGCTGGCGCGGTGCTGTTCCGAGACCGGGCCGGGTACATTGGCGTGTGGAAGCAGGGGAATGAGGCTCGCATTGTGGTCGTGGATGACCTACGGCTGACCGAAGGCACTTGGACGACCGCATCAAAGGGCAAGACGGCAGCGACGGGCCCGACAGTGAGCAACACGGCGGACGTTTGGTTTAGAATTGAAGCCGATATTACGCCTGCGTTTGGAACCAGCACTGAGAGGACCACGTCGTTTTCTTACAGCTTGGACGGCGGCAAGACTTTTGTCAAAATTGGGCCGGCTTTCAAGATGAGCAACGCGTGGAACTATTTCACGGGGTATAGGTTCGGCGTCTTTAACTTTGCCACCAAGGCTCTCGGGGGCGAGGTTACGGTGAAGAGCTTCCAGATGCAGCCCTTGTGAGATAGCAATTTGCGAATATGAGAGTAGATAATACAATGAGCTGCCCTCTGTATGTGCCGATCTGCCGAGATGCACTGTACCAAACGAGCACGGTACGAAGATACCCACCAAATGTTTGTGGGAGGAGATTGGTTTGTGCCTTCCTGACCGTGTTTCATACTGGCGACGTGATTCGTGGGGCGAGATCACTTGACGCGGTTAGGGTGGTGCCACCTCCTCACGACTGACCCCATGATGACGAGACTCGAAGAGGGGTCGACTCTTGGATCGCCACGTCGTGACACCACGGGGCAACCGATTCGGGGTATATATTGGCTGATGGTCACCGAGGTCCGCCAAAATTAAAATGAATCATTGCAAACCTTTCTCCATCTTTGTAGTCAAGTGTTTTGAGGACTTGGTGCCTCGACTCATAACTGTTCGTTTTACCTGTCGTCCCCTTGCGACCCCATATATCCTCCACAGGACGGACATTAACGCGACATTATCCAGCAGTTGCACAGCATGGCCCCCGACTAACATTCGACCCGCAGCCTCCGACAACACCAACGGATAGCGAGCAGCAACTGACTTATCCGCCTAGGCCATGAAGCGAAGCCATCGATCTGATCCGGACCGCGAGTGACATTATGTCCTCCGGTAAGTTTCGGCGTGGTCGCTAACCTGGCTGACAAGCAGGACGCAGTGACGCTTCAAAAGAGCTCAGCTTCCAGGACGGTAAGTCGCGCAGGCCTGCTCCGAAGTGAATGATCGCCATGGCACACGGCCGCCCATACCACGTTCGATCCCCACGTCCTTGACCATTCCTGAACCTCCACCGCACCACCCATCCGCCTACGTCCCTTCGTGACACGGTCTCCGCTCCCCTTCGCGCTCCATCTCCCACTCCCACCCACCAACGCACAACATATCCTCGAGCCCGGGTTCAAACACTCGATCTCAACAAACCCCTCCCTCCATCGTCTCTTGCGCACATCCCTTCTCGGAGACACACCCCACACGAAGTCGACGACCCCTCGAGAGAAAGCCAGATCGCACTAACCGGCACCCCAGCCGTGAAAAGGGTATGCCTATCCGTTATTACCCCACTTAACTCGGTCCCATCATACACCGATACGGGGACTTAAAACAAGACTTCCCCAGGTCCCTTCCATCTCTGGATACCTTCAAGGTCCGGACACCACCCACCACCGGCTTCGCTACACCTCGCTTTTAGCTTCCGCTCCCGGTTCCGCCGCGACTTTATGGTATCAAGGGCTTAAGGCTTAAGTAAGCATTGGAGGTTGGGTAGGGGAAGGATGGGCGTATCAAGGATATGCTTAATGGGGAAGGCGATTCAAGGCTCATTGTTTCCTTGTACGTATGTAAGGGCTGAGTTCGGGGCTGATGTACAATGACTGGGAGGAAGGTTGGTTGAGAGAGCGTGGTGTTGTATGAACTGGAATGTGGGTTGGTTTTTGAGTGTGGGGCGTTTCAGTTGCTTGGATGGAAGTATGGCGTTGTTGAAGAAGGGAAAGGGAGGAAGGATGAATGAAACGTTGTTGGAGGTTGGCAAGCTTGTCTGTGCTGTGTGGTGTTGGATGAGTGTTGTCGTCGCCGATGGAGTGTGAATGTATGTGCATGAGGGCAAATTGTTGTTTCCGCAACGGAATGAGATTTGGAAGTGTCCTGCTATTGACCTTTCAGTGATACCACACATATTGCATATTGCTGCCCAATTCTCTTCGACACCCTCATCCCTACACGCTGATCGTCCTAAACACGCTGAACTCCTCACCCGTCGCCACCAGCATGCCGGGTATTTGCGGATGCCAGTGCACCTCCTTGGCCTGGTTTTGGTAGTGCACAAACAGAAGCTGCGGCGGTACGTCCTGGACGCCCGCTGTGTCCTTGCTCTCCTCATCATCCAACTCGACCGCCAAATCCCAGAGCGTAACCGTGTTATCGCCGGCAGACACCGCCACAATACTGTCATCTGTCGGGTGCCACTCAATGCTCGTGATTTGCTCCTGGTGAAAATTGAAGCTCGCCACCGGACTCGGCCGCTGCAGCGCCGACGCGGCATTCCCACCCGCGCTCGGCTTCCACTGACGCAAGTCCCATACACCCCAAACGCCCGCATCGTCACCCGAGGCTAGCAGGTGTGTCGTCTGGCGGGACCACGACATCACGTTGACGTCCACGTCGCTGACCTGCATGGAGAGCGCGGGCTTGCGGCCCTTGCTGCGCACGTCCCACACCCGGATGGTGCCGTCGCTGGAAGCCGACGCGAACACGGACGCCTCTGAGGGGCTCCATTGGATCTCCTCCACACTGGACGTGTGGCCCTGGAAGGAGCGCGTGTCTGTCACAAAGCCGCCGCCATCGGTTCGTGTTGTGACGTAGATCAGGCCGTCGTTGTCGCCCGTCAGGAGCTTTCCTGCAGGATGCAGCGGGGACCAGTCGACGGCGTACCCTTCCGCCTTGTGGGCGCGGATGGTGCTGAGGGGCTTGTTTTGTTGGGGGGTGATGATGGTACCCGGGGTATCGAAGGAGGCAAGGTGGGGGGTGATGTCGTGGATCAAGACGTTGGTGGACTCGGTCATCGTCGCGGTAAGGGTGGTGGGAGGTTTCGATGCGTCTTGAGAGGGTGTGTGGTGGGCTCGTATCCGGTTGGTGGTGGTATTCAGAGGAATGCTCTTATGCTCGAGAATGGGGTCGGCGTCCTCGTCGTCTTCTTCATCGCTCGACTCGTCACCATCGGCGCCCTGCATCTTGCTGAGACCGCTGAACTTCATGACCATGATGGAGTTGTCGCTGGCCTTTGCGCTGTCGGCCTGGGTTCCGGACACAGTGTACATGGTCGCGGGGTATACACTGCGATTTTCGCCCAAACCATCGCGTATAATGTCGAAAGAGAGGCATGGCCATGGGGTGCTCAGGTTGTGTAACATGCGGTATGTTGTCGGATCAGGAGAAAGGGTTTGACCGGGTTCGAGCTTTGTTCTGCCGACGATGAAGGTTCCGGGGGCGGCAGGGTCGACATCCATTGCTTCCTCTGCTTCCCGTTCAGCATCCGGCCTACCATCGACACCGGCCTCGATAATCTCGTCCTCGCTCTCGAACTCATCCTCGAACTCATCCTCAAACTCGCCCATGTCGGCAGCCTTGTCGTCGACATCCATGGCGTCCGGCCGCCCGCCGGCCTTTAGAGGGCCGGCGCTTTCCTCGTCCGCCGTGCGCTTTGCCATTGTGTTGTTTTTCTGGCCGGTTAAAGCTGTGCCGATGGCGCTGTCGCCGATCTGATCGCAAATTCAGGTCAAAAATCTGTGGACTCGGAACTTTTTCAGTGGGGTCGCCTTATCACCCCTCACCGGGCCTTATCGCTGGTCACCCCACCGCCGTTGGCACCCTGACTCCATCTAGCCAAAAAAACAGGTACACACAAAACCGACCTTCAGTGGGTCCACCTGCAAGTTCCACTGACACATGCACGACACTTGAACAAGCTGTACACAAAGTACCAGACAAGATGAGGAAGTGATGTTATGGAAATAAATGAAGTAATAGTGAAGGATTGCATTGCAACTTGTTATATCAAATTCGGATTTGATTTGGCTGATAAATGTGGTGTGAGACAGCTCTATGTCGCTTGCGTGTACCTGTTTTTTTGGACAGATGGAGCCTGACCAAATAAATCACCAGCTTCCCTAGCCCTTGATTTGCGGGCACAGGGACCTGCAGAGGCTAAAAAAAAGCCGAACTCTGCCACGACGCGTTGAGCTGGACGGCCACGCCCTTCCCGATCTTCATGAGTTAAGCTGTTTCTGTTGTTTTGTTTCGTCCTCCATGCGTTCTAGTTCCATCCACCATACGAAGTACTCTGTATCTCCATTTCCCGCTTATAATTGCACCGCCTTCACAAATACAATGAAACCCATATTCAACACACCAGAAATCATCATTCTCGTTTTCAAATCCTGTAACACAGTTGGGGATGGTGTTTCCCTGGCATCGACATGTCAATGCCTTCTCGCCATTTGGCGCACGCATGCGACTACAATTCTCTCCCGTCTTATCGAGGCCCAAACACCCGGCTTCGATCAAGCGCTATTAGCGGTATTATTAAGTTGAACGTCACCAGCCGCGGTTTGGGTAGCGTTTTGACATGGCTGTAGGTTCGAGCAACAAACTTGGTTTGCAAAGCGTGCGAAACCAATGAATTGCCTCGCCGCCCGTTCCCCCTACACGAGCTAGGACTCCATGACCGGAAGCCAAGCATTGATGAGCTCAAGCAGGTACGGGACCTACAGCATTTTGCACGCTGTGTCGAGCACATGTATTCCCGCGGGGACTACTACGACCAGATGCACCGCCTTGGGGACACTTGTGACATATCAGAGGAGGAGCGTGTTAGGGTGAGCTGCCGCTTCCACTGTGCTGTATACAGGGTGCTTTTCACCGGTGCAGTTCTCGCCCCGGCGTATCTTGAGCCCCTGTTTCTAGCTCCCGTGGAAGGCCCCCAAGGATTCTTACGTCGTTCAAGTGATTTGCGTGTGGTCGAGGCACAGGACTTCGACGGACTCACCCAGGCGGACATTGAGTACCTCGGACGGTTTCCTGTTTACGATCTCGAAGCTGGTCAAGAAATGTGGGAGCCAGCCTTCGGAGCCCTGGCGAGTCGGCTTATCGACGACATCGAGAACACCCTCACAATAACCGAGCCCTCCCAACACTCACTTCAAAACATGGGCGCTGAGGAACTGGCCCGCTTGCAGGAAATCACTTTTTTCATGGCTGCATATCACCACATCATGGACAAGCTCTTCAATACCTCCCGCTTCCACCCCGCCGACGCCTTTGAGGTAGAGATCGACTTAGGGCCGCCTTATTTGCCGGGCCCTCACCGAAAGGTGACAATCGTTATGTTTGGAATGTTCCGTCCTGAAGTTGTATCGATGCCAAAATCGGTCGAGGATTCATCAAATTGTTACCTCATCAACGAGCCTGTTGTCCCAGAAAAACCATGGACGCCTGTAATTCAGGATGGACAAGTTGCCGACTACGTGTCCCCATGCGCCGTTGATGTTCGATGGGTATTGGAAATCTTGCACCAACAGTCTGGTCGGCCTAATTTGCGGAATGGATATCCGTCCCCGCCTCCTCCTCTCCGATGTATCGAGTTTGTTTTGGCCAAGTACGATCAAGTTCAAAGATGACTTGTTTGACCGAGAGTCACCGGCGAATTACAAACAGAACTACCTGTTTGGCTTTTTGGAGAACGCAAATCTGTTCCGGGACGACTCCATCAGGTTGACGACATGGCTCTTTGCCGAGAACGAACCGCCAACTCTTGGTTACCGCCGGCTCCGGTAACTCACTTTCCTGTATCCGGATCTACGCCCCCGGGTACTATATTAGCTGTCAAGTTCCTTTTCTTCTCGTTCCTCCTGAAAAGTTCCATTCGAAGTAAGTATGTGGGCTCCGATCAACGTTTCGTTTGATACTAACCAATGCCCGAGCTATTTGCTGCCAAAAGCTTTTTGGCTTGAATCATGTCTGCGCGCGTTTCTGGCCTCTCGGAAACGTGGCTCCGATTGCAAATCGGGACATGATCCGCAGAACCCGCCACCTGGAACAGGCCAAGGAGCCACGCTTGCTTCAGCTTGGCTTTTTGGATGACATTCCATGCATTCGCATGAACCGCACCTGAGCATTCGGTTGACACTCGATTAGGCTCTGATACAACGCAGAGATCTTTGATTTCCCAGCACCAGTCACAACATCTAATTGCCGGCCGTAACGCCATATCGATGGAACATGGGGAGGCGACTTAGCAGCAGCCCGGGCTTCCTAGCTCGCCCGCGTGGTGTGCTGCTCACTGTTTGTCTGATCAGTCTTGCCACCATCTGGTTATGTCGACTTCCCAAGATGTGTCTGTATGGTGAATCATCCTCCGCGGACCCAATTGTTGGCCCGCCCGCACGGCAGAGCGTCGACCTATCCAAGGCGGACGCGCCATTTATCAGCTGGCCGCTGGAACGAGTGTGCAAGGAGAGCACCACATGGACACCTGGAATTGTGTTTGTCTGCGACAACAACTCGGGCGGCATTGGCAACATCCGCAACTACATCCTCACTTGCTTCCGCTACGCCATCGATGCGGGAGCAACTGGCATTGTGCTTCCGCAGATCAGAACACGCTCAGAGAAGGACCTCTCAAACATCATGCTCGAATACCAGGGGTTCGATTACTTCTTTGACGAGGACCATTTCCGTCGGAGCCTGAACGCCGCCTGCCCCCAAATTACCCTCTACGACTCAACCGACGACATTCCACATGCCCCGGACCCTTACAGAGTAGATAAGATTACGCCCCGTAATTTCGGCAAGCGGGGGGTTGCGACAAGCGGGAGCTTAACAAGCACACCGGTCGCTTCGACAAACAGTTCTGGGACTTCATCAGGAACACAACCGAGCAATTCCAGCTGCCCCCGCCAACCTTTCAAACCCCCCGCATCATCCGTTTCACCTGGGGTGTCCAGTGGGACTGGCCCGTCTTCCGCGACGGACCAGAGTTTGTCGCCACTTACGGTGGCTTGCTGCGCTTCCGGAAAGACATCCTGGCCCTGGGATACCGAGCCGTCAACTACATGCGGAAGTTCGCCGACGACCACGGCGGCGACGGCACTTTTGCGGGCCTGCACCTCCGGACCGAGAGTGATGCGTTGAGCCGGTGGCCCAAGTTTGACGAGCAGAGCGGCGCTTACCTAAAGCAGGCCGGCGCCATGAACTTCAAGGCCGCGTACCTCGCCACGGGCAACAAGACCGAGGCGCGGAAGCTGACCACGGCGGCGGCAGAACATTACGGCATGGCCGTCATTACGAAGCATGAGTTGCTGAAGGACCAGGCTTCTGATCTGGCTGCGCTGGAGGCGCTTACGTGGGACCAGCAGGCGCTCATTGACTTCATTGTGTTGTTGGAGTGTGATTATTTCCTTGGCGTTAGTCCCAGTTCTTTTAGCATGAACGTGGCGGGGAAACGACACCTCAAGGCCGAGGGACTGTATACACGGCCGTGGAGAATCGGTGGAGATGGGACGGCGGCGCGGAGCTGGCTCATTGGGAACTATGAGCAGTACTGGGAGGACTGGCTGTTCATGTTTGAGTCCTTGTGGCCATAATCCAATCACTTTCTTTTCGGTAACACGGCTATCTTTTGCATGAGGTCGTAGATGTCGTCAATTGAAGGACCATACTATCTTGATGCCCGAGTCTCCCCATGCTGCTATTTGGTCTCCTTCGATAGGCGATCCCGCCTTTTCACGACAACTTGCCATTAGACTCTCGCAACAAGGCATGCAGAATATCCCGTGTATGTTCCTCCCGTGCCTAGAGTTCCTAATCTTACACTTGCAGTTCTGGCATCGGCAGCAGGAAGAACATAAGGTTTGGTCTCCCGTCAGCATAACGAGATCCCCGATCTTGTCGCCACAGGCACTGCAGCCATAGCTGCAGTCATTACAAAACAGGGACCGATAATCTCCCAGGAATGATAGGCTCGCGTCGCTGCGGACGAATACATTGGTCGTGATACATCGAAAGCTATCGACATACCAAGAGTTCCCGACTGTGAGTGTGTGTAAGCTTCGGGTTAATAACCGCAATAACCGGGGAGAAAGTGAGGCGACTCACCTAGCTTGAATGCTTCGCCTTCTTCGACTAACTGTACCTAATCCTGCGTTAACGACTGTCTTTGAAAGGGTTTTAATTCGTTGCTCACCTCACCGCATCCCTTACAAGGCAGTATTTCGTCGTATAACAACTCGTCTGTCCGGTCTCGAAACTCATGAAGTTCATCGCTAGGTGGATCTTTCGATATCTCCTTCGCCACGACCGGTACCGATACCAGGGTGCCGTTGTCCTCATCATCAAGGGGATTGAGTCCATTGGTATTATCAGATTTGGACCGTTAACCGTTCCATAGAGCCCTTCCTCCTCGACGATGCCCAAGAATCTAGCATCACCCTGCGCTTCCATCAAGTAATATTTCCCATTCGAAACGTCCCGCGTGGTCAGGGGCATGGCAATGACTGACATGATGGAGATATCTGCCAAGCTGTAGCCCGAAAATACCGACCAAGCGTGTGAGCGCTGCGCAGTGCTGGCAAAGGAGCGGTCACATTCTTGATATTGCTCAGATTTACGATAGACTAGCGACCGCTCAAGGATATTCTCAAAGGAGAATTGGGTGGCCCTATCCCCGGAAACGTTGAACTTGTTGCGAAGTGTGTTGCCGCGGCCAACTTCCCTTATGGTCGAGGAGTCATCATTATCATTGCTGTCATCTTCTCGATTGTGGATTGTGGAATTTGTATCATGGGGATGTCGTGTGGCTATGCTCCGCGCAGCGAACGAATCTTCAGACTGGAACAGTCTTTGTCTAAGCTCCATGTTGTCGTCCAATACCTTCTGCATTAAGATCTGTAGCTTGTCCTGGCTATGATACGCCTCCACGTCGGATTCGCTACAGACAAACATCCAGTCAGCCGATGCCATTGCAATATTGGCGCTGGTGAATCTTACCACTGCAAATTGCTCAGCATAAGCGTCAGGGACAACTTGTACCGCTCTATCCTTGCCAGGTGCTCGTCGAGCTGTTTCGAATACTTGGACCACGAAATCGCTGCGCGCACCCTGGCGCGCATGGCTAGAACCTCCAACATCTTTTGAAACGCCGAAAATGCCAACATGGCATCAGCGAGCGTGATACGCAATTCGTCGACCTGTATCATACCCCGCCGAGGGGTGGCGGCGGCATCGAGGCGGTGGAGGAGCCGTTGTAGAGAGCGCAGGGCTATTTCGGAGTGTCGCACCTCAATTTGTGCATCCTTGATAGTCGCGGGCGAGTTTCGGATCACTGACAACCCTTCCAGCAAGCTGTTAATTTTGCCTGTGACCGTTAGCAGGCCCACGACTGCAGCCGTAATACTCAATGGGTCCATGTCTTCATAGGCAAGATGGTAGAGTGCGCAGTCCGCACGGTGGTCGAAGGCTGAAAAAGAGCTGAAAGGTCCAGGCACCAAATTGGCGGTATCGAGGGATCAATCACATATTTGAGCCCGGCACTCGCTCAGAACGCCTCGCAACTATGCTGAGCCTCTGCCGGGCATCCCAGGCTGCATCCTTGATTGGATGGCATCAAGGGTTCGCGTTCGCTTACGAAGCGCAGTCCCGGTGGTGGCGTTCCGACTTTCTTCCGTCCAGCGCATCTGGAAACGGAATGCTCATCTACGAAGGTTCAAAAATGAAATAATAGGGATCAGTTTGCAAGCGCGGTCACGGTTCGACGTAGCTGTGTTTGAAAACAGGTCTTTACAAAAGTATTCCATTGTATTGTTTGATCAAACCCATCTTGGATTTAGGCGCCGAGAACGCCAACGTTGATCTTGTTGTTAGTGATGCAATACGCGCTGCCCACAACAGTGTCATCGGCGCGCCAGCACTGGTCAAAGACCTTTCCGACCGTGCGGGCGATATCGTTACTGTCAGAGAAGCCTCGTCAGTAAGGGCGTCCCTCAGAGAAACCCACGGGGAGAAGATGGGCATGACATACCAGTTGGCCGCCTGGCGGGGGGTGGCGTTTTTGATACCCATGATTTTGGCGTTACCAATACGGCACATCTGGATGCTGAGCTGGCCCTGGGGAACGGCGCAGCTGACGCCGTTGCCACCCTTGCGGGCAAGGTCGTTGACGCAGGAAGTAGCGTCACGAGCCTGTACCGATGAATACGTTAGAGTTGCGTTTCTTCGGTGGCATGGGAAGCCAAGGTACGGGGAGGCGGGGGCACATACGTTAGCACGAGCCCAGCCGCTAGGCGAGCAAGTGGCCCTTCTTGTAAGGCCGCCGGCAGAGCCAACAGTCTCGGCCGCCTCAGCAGCGGCGATGGCCTCGTCGACCGTCAGAGCGGTGTCGGGGTGGGCGATGATGTCCTCAACCCACGCCTCGAAGGAGAAGGTGGTGCCAGAAACCGCAGTGGAAGCTTCGACAGGAGCTGGAGCAGCAGCCACCGAGGCAGCCATGGCCAGAGCCACAAAGGGGAGGGTGAATTTGACCATCTTAACGATTGTTTTCTCGTTGTTGAAGGTGGAGTGTGACTTGAGGTTTGCTTGAGGGAAACAAGTGCAAAGAATGGTGAGAGTAGGTTGGCCATGGATATATATAGCTAAGGCTGTACGTGAATCGTGTCCGGCTCCGTGGCTATGGTGATTACATAAAGTCCATGTCATGGTCGATGTCGGCTAGAGTGGATGTCGAATGTAACACAATTACAACAGTCCAAAGTCATGCTAACACTGTTGATCAACTAGGAAGGTGATCCGTAACCCGAGTCAGACTAAAGTTCAATCCTACCAGGTACACTTTACACCGCTCGAGCCACGTATGGCTGCACACCAACAGCTAGTCTGGCGGATCATATCGCTTACCTGTTAGTGAATCTTTACATCCCACAAGGGAGCTCAACCAAACTTTGGTTGTGGCTGCGGATTTGCTCCATTCGAGCTCGTGTTGTGTTTTGACCCACCGGCGGGTGGAATGGTATGGTAGGCCCGTGGAGAATAGCATTTCTCCGCCCGTAGCCGGCATTGCGAAGGATTTGATAGTGCTCCTAAACTCCACCCAAGACGGACCACGGTGGTCCCTTCCGGGAAAAACGGAAAGAAATAGCCCCATCGGCAAGGGTTCCCAGAAGCGAAAAATAGCAACGATGCCGTGGGTTCCGCGGCCTCAGAAGCAATAACATGTTATTTCGCTCTCTTGGCGTGGAGAGGAACGCCAGGGAAGCCGAAGGAAACATAGCCAAACTGAATTCGGTTGACGCTAACGCATGGTTCTTCCATTCCTCCCCGGGGAAAAGGGCGGCCATTCGAGAAGGGAATCCCCAAAGCTGTCAAAAAAGCCCAGGGCGGAAGACCGCGCATAAAAACAGAAAATTCTTCAAGGGACTCGTTTTTGCAAGGTGAACTGTGCCATGGGTATTGGCCCTGAGATTCAGTCTTCGATGAACGAGGAGCCGGCTTCGAAGCCAACCTTCAACAAGCCGCCCTTGGCAGCGTCTGAAAAAACCGTGATGCGTTAATAGCACTGCCTAGCATGTTTGGGGAGGTCTGATGATGTTGACGATCCGTCTCCCTAAAGGCTTGCGCGCATTTCCACATGTGCTAGGTTTAGAGACAATCGTCAAAGTTGAGTCGAACTCGAACCAGAATGATCATAAACTGCGGATCCTCATTCCTAGTTATGACTATGTGAAAGCTAAGGTCGCCCGCCGTATGAACTCCACCAAACCGCCCAGCCTATCCCCCATATCCGGCTAAAACAAAAAGCAAGAGGAAAAGAAAACACAAGCAATACTAATTGAACCAATTCCAGTTGGAGTGAGCACCTGTTACCAACCTCGTCCTTCACTGCGGAGGGCGGCCAAATAACTGTGCATTAATCTGGCCTCTAATAGAGGAAGATAGCACCGGCCACGCCCGCAACCAGAGCGCCGACATTCAAGTTCAGGAGTGCGGTGGCATCGGACGTGGTGTTTTTGTTGTTGTGTTGTTGTTCACGTGGGAAGGGCAGTTTCTGCGGCACCGCTTTCTCCTTTCCAGACCGTATTTGTCTTCAGTGCCGTTGTTGCCATGCTGCATGCCGCCACCGCCACCGCCATGGCCTTCGTGACGGGCAACGATCTCCCCCGTGCCGGGGTTTGTGTTGGGTAGGCTAGCTGCGGAGGCGACGGCGAGGAGAGAGAAGAGGGCAATAGTGTACTTCATTTTAAGGGTTGACGGTCAAGTTTGATTGCTTTGGAGTTGATCTTTGTTGAACTTGTTTCTGGTGTTTGATGATGGGTGGATGGTGTTGGAACTCAGATCATGGACTTTGAGTTGGACATCATATCAATCTTATGTGTGTTTTTTCAGCAACCATGCGGCAAGACATTCCCAATGGAGATATATGAACGGTTCTGGTGGTCTATCGGTGCACCGAAACAAGCCTTTAAACGGTCGCGGGGACGCGCGCCTGGTTGTTGAAACGCCCGAGGTGCGGGCCTGATAAAGCAACACAATCCGATCCGTAATCACGATAGGTGCAATAATGACCCCGGACTTTTTGTGCTACCGCCCTTGGGATTGGTGAGGCGGTTTCGAGGGTTGGCCGTTTCGGGTGATGCCCGGTGCTGGCCCAGGTCGGGGCTAATGACACCAGGAATCCCGGCCTGGGGAATCGGAGATCATCAACCTAGAATTGTAATATACAACTCAACTCCGGCTGCATAACTTTTCTCAAGTGTATTACCGTGTAGATATTGACTTAGACCCCATCAAGTTAAAATCCTTCCACAACTGCGCGTTCAAGGTTGTGTTAACAATTTCGATGTAAACCCGCCACGATGCGACCTAGCTGGGTTACGCGTGGGGCCGGCCGTTTGAGACCCACTTCTCCGGGCTGCCCCAGGGCTGGCGCGGGGAAAACGTGCGAGTCCCAACCGGGCTGCCAAAATGTATGCCGCGACGATGGACAGGAGTCCAAAGCGTTTGTGATTATTTCGATGTTTCTAAATTTCTCAACTGTTCTAATACATGGAACCACACCTATTACCACTTTAACTCTCTACATGTACACGGTAGGTCCCTACCTAGACTCATCGTGTATCATCCCATGTCCCAAGGTTTATTTCCCATGAGAATCACCACCGTTATATGCAGGGTTCCGAGCCACATTGGCCCCGGTAGCTTGCTTAATCCAGCTTCCCTTCATTCGTTTCACCGTAATGTGGCGATGCTTGTCGTTTATTATTACAGAACAACAGGGGATGCCGTTGCCGCCCGTTCATGTTGGCAAAGAGGAGCATATCGTTGGTATCCGAGACCACTCATCGTAGTGCTCACGCGCAATTCATATCGCTGTCAAACCTTCAAAGTTTCTGTTCATGAGTCAACCATGCCTCGCACATTGGTAAGGGTTTGTCAATCCGGTGCGGCAACAGGCTAATGCGTTTGGTCGGAGCCCCAGGCGGGAGAACCATGACTTATCCCGCAGATGATTGCGCCGACTAAACACAATCCGGGTCTCTATGCCAAATTATAACTATGTAGGCTTTAATTGGCGAGCTGTCGCTGAAAAAGGTCCAGAAGGCCACAACAAAGCCGTGGTGAGTCTCGCGGAAAGGTTATGTGCGCAATGTGCTCTATTATTTCATCACCTGTACCCATCACAACCAACTCCTTTAGACTTCAGTCATTGATTTGGATCAAATGAGTCGCTAGTATAGAAACGGTCACTAACAATGGTATCGGGCTGGCATGATATGCGCTTCATGAATCTTTGACGCCATCGTTATTTCACATAGCATGCATCGTGAGACTCACAGATACGCCTCACAAAGTAATATTTGGCCACTATGAGCACGTTTAATCGACACGTGGAGGATAACAAAGGTGCCCGAGCTCAGCTTATCCGAATTAACACAACCCGTGCCAGGGTTTACCGCTAGATACTGAGCTTAGTCTGGCACATCAGATTAACTTGAAGTCGATGGGCCGTGTATATAAGAGTAGCAAGCAGCGGCACCCATTTTCAGTTTTCTACTCTGCAGAACGCATCATAAATCAACAGGCTACTACGCAACCGCACAACAGTATCCCCATTTTACACATCATACCTCCGCTATCTACCTACCTATCATGGCTACTACACTGCAACAGAATCTTCGGGACATCAGCTGGGATGGAGTTCAAGACATCGAGCCAGATGAGGATTTCACTGTCACCGTGACAGTGTTTCTGATCGAGCCCATTGCGGGGGACTCTGGCTGCCTTCAAGGCCTCCTTACGTTGTATGAGGCGGGATCTAGCGGCGATTTTAGGGAAAATGGACTGGCGCTCGGTGATGATGTGCACCCCGTTGCCGACGCGGAACCCATCACAGGTGTTTCCGACACAATTGAATTCCGTTTCGCGGGTCTCAACGTCGAGTCGGCAGGCCACTTCAAGTGGGGATTCGAATTGTACCTGGACGGCGACATTGTCGACGTTGTTTGTGTGTCCAGCGAGTTCGATTGCGAAGGGAACTATGGCTTCTAAGTACATGCATTGCGCCATGAGCGGGTGGTAGCATCCATCTCTCTGACATCTACATCGAAGCGGGCTTCGATGTCCCTCAACCCAACACGTCATCTTCTGACCCCGTTTCTACTAAACCTGGGGCTTGAGGACTATGGGAGCGGCCTCGCCAAGGACATAACAGCAACCTTGAAGAAGGGTGGGGACGACGTGTGGACCATGGCACAGGCTGGTTCTAGTCAGATCTGAGTGGATGGGGAGGAGAACGGCAGAGGTTCGCGGAAACCAGGGAGGGCTAACCTTTTATCATCAAAGTAATCAAAGAATCAAGGAAGTTAAATTCCCAGGAAGGTTCTTTTTCCAGGGATGTCAACGAGTTTCGGTTTAGACTTCACAAAGTGCCTTTCCTATTCTACTTCAACAATCACGAATTGATGTGTAAAGTTTAACAGTGTTGGAACGTTGTTTAAGAGCGAAGGTCAACTACAAAAGGAGAGGGTTAGGGTCAAGAAAAAGTTAATGATCAGTAAGAAGAGAAGAATAAACAAGCAGAAAGAAAGAAAGCAACCTATTGGACCAAAAGAAGTATCACAATCCTAGCATATCCCAATTCCCATCACCTTTTAACGTACAATAATAACCACTACTAATTTGCACCTCTGAATTAAGATGCGGCCGGAGGGGCGATTACCTACCTTATCTAGCTAGGTACATTATCTAAATAGATAAAGTGCCTGACCAACCACTCACTCCGTACGATGCGATGGAGTTTTAGTCATATATTCGTTAGCTGGCAACACCAAACTCTACCATGTCGAGTTCCCGCATCCCACATCCGGTCGCGGTATATCGAATTCTATCCTGCCTTAGTAGGTAAGGTGTATAACCCCTAACTGTGCAAAACTCCGTGCTCCTTTCCAATATTAGATAGAACCAACCCCCCGAATGGGCAAAGTCGAAGTGGGAGTTCTGCCATTGTTGCTTTTCGGGCATCTGTTTTGTGACACCCACGTTTACTTGCTTTCCGGCCGGCCTTCACGTTTTATACCGGGGAAAGTCAACATGCAGACCCAGCCACCACCTCACCCCTGCTGTGTTTTACTCGGGTTAGATAAAAATGCCGCCTGGCTTTGCGCGCATTCCTTTTCCTTTTTCCCGCTTCTTCCGTGTGTTTTTCGCCTCCCGGCTGCTTTTAACGCACATGACACAGAGAAGGAGTGCGTGGTCGCAACAAACTCCGCAAACCTCCGAGTCAGACAGGGGATAACATTGTATCCGTAGCCTAATAGCGGTTAGCTTCACCATATCTCCACCCAAATTTGGCATTGGGAACGGCTTGGCGAGAACCGGGGATGTGTCATAACATGCGTGAGAGTTTATACGAGTTGGGCCACGCGAGCGTTATGAGTAACTCAGGCGCTTATAAAAGGATATTTAACCCCTTACCTAGAGGCTAGGTATCGTAATGAGGCAGCAACAGAAGACATTCCCTCGAACAATCCCAACGCGAAACAAAACCCAACAACAAATACACCATCAACATGGGCATCTTCCGTTCCGAGAGGGATGGCGCGAGCCTCTTCTACCGTTACTATATCCCCTCCGCATCCCCCCACAGGCCCGCAACAACCACCGCACGGCAGCCGCTAACGCTGGTCTTCCTCCACGGCTGGCCCATGTCCTCGCGCATGTTCGACCAGCTGATCGTCCCCCTCGTTGAAACCCACCTCTTCCCCGTCATCGCCCCCGACCGCCGGGGCTTCGGCAACAGCGACTGGACGACGCCGACGACGGGCGAGATGACCTTTGACACCTTCGTCCAAGACGCCGTCGCTCTGCTCGAGCACGTCATGAAGCCGAACCCGGGGCCCTTCGTTTTTGTGGCGGCGAGCATGGGCAGCATTGAGTCTGTCCTGACTCGAGCCGCAAGCCCGTTTCTGCGTGAGCACTGTAAGGGGTTCGTGTGGATGGGGCCCAACATGCCCTACCCCGTAAGCTGCGAGGCGTGCCCTGGTGCCCCCAGCGCCGAGGTTTGGGACGGGCTTATCCAGGGGTTGAGGGGACCCGCAGCCAAGGACTTCATTGCTCAGGCGATTCCGGGGCTCTTCCGCCCCGACTTGAGCAATGAGGTCAGCCAAGGGACGATGCAGTTCTTTGAGAGAATTATTTACCAGGCGGATCCTGTTGCTATCGAGCGGACGGCGGTCGTATTGCAGAGGTCCACGATAGAGGAGCTTAAGCAGTGGGCCGCGGCCGGCGCTGCCGACGACAAGGAGAAGTTGCCGGTCTTGATACTGCATGGCGATTCAGACTTGGGCATGCCAGTTGAGGCAAGCTCCGTCTTGATCCACAAAGTTCTCCCGTGGTCACAACTCAAGGTGTACGAGAAAGCAGGACATGGTCAGTACTCGGAACTCAGTCACCATTTTGTCTCCAGTCATTCACTAACCTCCAATCCAGGGCTATACTTGACGCATGCCCAACAAGTATTGGATGATATGCTTGCTTTCTTTGAGCCGATCACCTCTCAAAGCCAACGATAGTCAATCGATGACAGAGCATTAATGCAGGAAGACACATCCGTGCTCGCCCGCAGCTGGACAGTGGTCAGCTAGCTGCGTACGGCATGGCCTTTAGATTAATCGTTGTACTACCCACCTTCAAACTACTGGTCACCGTGGCACTCCTCTTCCCACTTTTCTCGATGCACCGGGTGTAAACTATTGCTTTTCTAAGTGCCTGACATTTTGGGGGTTTGTTATACGGCCACCAGCCGCGCAGCCCCCGCAGCCCGCGCAGTTATCCCGTCCTGTACAATGCAATGTTCCTAGAGGGTGTTCAGCGACCTCTTCCGACCCCGCGTGTGGAGTCCCGTATCCCTTATATGCCCTTTTCAGCTTAAATCTACAACGAGGAAGAGAGTACGGGAATTGGTTGCCACCGGTCTTCGCAAATCAGTGTCGATCTGGCTCATGTCTGGCTTGTGGTTACCGGATTTCCGACCTTGCCGCGCTTTGCAACACATTTTCCAATCACAACTCTCTGATCTCATGTCGATGTTGTCACCCATCACTTCGTGATGCGCTTGGCGGGCGTTTTCAGCTCTCCTCTTCTGCCGCACGACGACCGTTTAGGTATTACGCATCCACCCACACCGTTTATTATGATGCTTGTAATTCGTTGGTCCTGGCCAAGAAGGCCCACCGTCAATAATTCCCCGCTCTTGACGGGAATGTGTTTGTCACTTGCAGCTGGGCATCTAGCGAATGCCACAACACCACCAACATCCAGAGTCGAGTGTCCACGGTCCAGGTCCTCGCCGCAGCGGCTCTACAATTTTTATTTCCTGATTGAGCTGGCGAGATAACCGGTGACTGTCGCTGTGTGACCCTGCTCGTATGTGCTGAACCTGCTAGTGATAGTCCTACGCTGTTTGTCAGCCATTCAGAAACTTAAGCTTCGGGCGGCAGTTCTAGTGAATGGCTACGGTTGAAGAAACTGCGACCTCAGGATGAGACAGTGATAGCTCTCAATGCGGTACACTGCGTCATGCATCGAATATGCGACCGTGGCGCCATCTGCGGCGTTTATTGTTTGAGGAGAAGAACGGGTTGATCCCCAGGGACAGCGAGGGAGGACGTATACATAAAGCCGGGAACCTTCTAGACAGGGATGAGACTTGAGTGGCAGTTTGTCACAGTGCTTCAGCGAGAACCAGGGCCATCAAAATGTCATCCAAAACAACCGGCGACGTCTATGTCATTACCGGCATCAAGGCCGGTGTGGTCGGTGACAAGGTTCCCCTTCGCCATGAGTTAGACAGTTGGTACCCAGGCAAGACCAAGGAGCACTTGATCCAGAACAGTTTGTTCATCTGGGCTCTGAAGTTGTTTGAAGAGAAAGACCCCAAGACGAAGCTCTCCTTTTTCCAAGTTGCCGGCATTCACGGATATCCCTATCAGCCATGGGATGAAGCAAACTACACTGCGGCGGCAGGCGGTGCTGGATACTGCACCCATAACAGTATCCTATTCCCGTGCTGGCATCGGCCATACATGCTGCTCTACGAGGTACGTCTTGTGACACCATGACTCTTCTTTGCTGACGATGACCACGCCTCCAGCAAGCCTTGCACGAGATCATGGTGACAGAGATCATCCCGAAGGTCCCCGCGACCGTTCGGGAGACGTGGAAGACTGCTGCCGACACCTTCCGCCTTCCTTTTTGGGACTGGGCGAGCAAGAAGGTTCGGCCAGACAATAGCACACAACCGCCAACTACGAAGCTCATCTACGACGTTCCCATCATTGCCAAATATCCGGAGATCGACGTGGTTGACTACCAGAAGGCCGACGCCGGCATAACCGTCAAGATTGAGAATCCCATGTACAAGTACACCATACCTGGCACGGCGCAAATGGGTTCGTATGGTATCAATGACGTGCAAGCGAACACCGACGACGGCGGATTCCGCACGATTCCTGTGAGGCCATCCTTTCATCAGCTATACTTTTGGAAGCTGACATGTTACTAGTTCTCCAAGTCCAGAAGCACGTCCCGCTGGGCAGACTTTGTACCCCAGCAGGGAGAAATCCACAGCAACTGGGTAGATGGTACCGTCAACAACGAGCTTATTGCGGAAGCTCTCCAAGCGGCCAAGTGGTACAATCCAGATGCCGCGGGCGTGCCACTGGCGGATATGGTTTACCGGCTTTATGAGCCCGACTACATCGACTCGTTTGCGCAGTTCGCCACGACCAGGGTTGCCGGGGAGAAGAAGGATGGTCCCCACCCGCATCCCCAGTCGTATTTGAACTTGGAATTCATCCATAACAACATCCACAACTGGACTGGTGGGTTTGGCAAGTACACGGGTCACATGGCCGAAGTTGCTGTGGCCGGGCTTGACCCCATTTTCTTCATGCATCACTGCAACGTCGACAGGCAGTTTGCCCTCTGGCAAGCTCTTAACCCAGACGACAACAAGCCGCAAAACTGGTTTTCCAATCTTGATCCACCATACTACGATGATGGGACATGGACCATTAAGCAAGACGCGGTTGATACGCCCCAAACAGCGCTGGCACCATTCCACAAGAATGAGAAGGGTGAATGCTTCACCTCGGACGACGTCAAGAACTGGATGAAGTGGGGGTATTCCTATCCTGAGTTACAACCCTGGCTGGAGAAGTACAAAGACGAGCAGGGGAACTTTGTATACGCCAAGTACGCACAGGACATCCGGGATCAGCTGAAGGTCTTGTATCAGCCCCCGACGTCGCCTACCATTCATGAGTCAGTGAAGTGGGACATCATCGTCAACATCACTTATGACCGGTATGTCTCTCCCGGTCGCTACGCAGATCATATAATCATCTTCTTTCCTTTTTTCGCTTTGGTCCTTATCGTCTCCCTCTTTTTTGTCTTTTTCTATTTTCCTTTTGCTAGCATTCTTTCTTATCCATTTCGTTTTTCCATCTTTTTTTCTGTTTTCTACTTTTCCCCCTTTTTTCTCTCTCTACATTTCTTTCTGTTATCATCACTTTATCCCTCCTTTGTTCTTTTATTCTTCGTTCTCCTTTCTATCTTCTTTTCCCCCTTTCGAACACATCAATAACTCAGGCTGTACAGTTACGCTTTCAACGGCCTACCATACACCATCTACCTCTTCGTCGGCGACAAGGCGGAGTACGACAACTACCGGGACTCGTACACCGGCGAGCCCGTGCCGCCGCACGCGCACCCCCAGCACGTCGGCTTCGTCTACACCTTCAGCAACCCCGTCTTCGGCGGGCGTGGCGGCGATGGCAGAGGATGCGGCAAGTGCGAGACTCAGGCCGACAAGGGTACGCTTTGCCGCGCCCAAATCCCTCTGACGGCTGCCTTGCTGGCCCGCGCCCAAATTCAACCGGGCGCCTCCCCCGACGAAGGGGGCGCCCCGGCAGGAATCGCGCCCCTTCCCAGCCTCGATAGGGGTACTGTGGATGACTATTTGGGCAACTTCCTACATTGGAATGTCATGGTGCGTCACACATCATCTTTATCCCAAAAGACCACCTGCGACGAGTAGAGCTAATTTTGAGGGGCAGTCGGGTGGTACGGACGTCGAGGTCCCTGATGAGAACCCATTCATCGAGGTGTCCGCCTACCATCGTTCTGCCCGCTTTGATGATCGTGCATCGGTGGAGCCTTACAGGCTGCTCGAAGGGGCTACATTGGGTAAGCCGGGTGGTCTTGCACCCAGTGGTTCAGTCTAGAAACGTTGGTTTGAGCTACTTGGTAAGTTCCGAGGGACTGTTTGGTACACGGGACAGAATGCATCAGTGTTTGGGTGAATTGTTCAGGTTCTAACTAGAGCAGATTGAAATTTATTTCTTACCTAAGGTCTCCAACTCAACCAAGCTACCTGTCATGAATTCATGATGGTTTCGGCAAGACATGCTACCAAAACTCGCGAAGGATTTCGGGTTGTAGTGTATTAGCTACCTTAGGTAACAAGGAAGGAAGCCGTCAGAACTGGCAAGATAACTCGGGAAGGTGAAAAACAAAAGAAAAGCACAAAAACATTCTTGACAAAGACGAGATTCGAACTCGCGCGGTTTCCCACTGGTGGTTGATAACCTAAAACCAGCGCCTTAACCACTCGGCCACTTTGCCATGCAACTGATTATTACAGAATGTGGTTGAGGTAGGGGTATGCTCAGGACCCGATAGTTCGTCTCGACAACACATAAAAGCTCCCTCAGCAAACCCTGGACCACTTCATCAAACGATTACCATCCTCCTACCCCGTAGTATTTGTCAATTTACAGGTCCGGTCAACAGCAAAATGGCCGAAGTCCGTCTTTGAAAGCAACCATAATCCGGCAGTCTCGGCACCCCCGGACATCAAAGACAAGTCCATTTCTGGCAATGGGCCTTTGCTCGCCGAGAGGTGGGCCAACTGCCACCCACCCGGCACGACGTCAACCCTGGAAGCAAACAGGGAATCTTGGGGTATGCAGCAGATGTTGGGGGCGCCAAACGGTGGAATGTAACGGTACTACCGGGTCTTCCAATGGCAGATCTCCAACCTTAAATGAGGACCCTAACGTAACCGCTTACAAACCCCGATGCGGGGGATGGGAAAGGGCTAGGGGATGAATTCAGACGGCAGCCAGAGACAAAAGGATTCCGGTCCGAGTCTAGGTTGATGGGCAGCAATGCCAGCAAAATATGTCAGGACCAGAGGTCAGTGCAACCCATCTCGAGCTTAGCTTCACATTGGGTGGCAATTTACGCGCGAGTCGGGTTAAAGACGGCTAATATGTGCAAGGGCCCTTTTGACGAGCGAGAAGCAAGTTGCCTGAGATCACCGGACTTCTGCACACGTGCCACTGCCCACACTGTAAGATGACGGATCGAGCAGGAGATACGTCCAGTTGGTTGTGGTGTTATCAGATCCCGGCAACCGGGACACAACTGACCTGCCTACACCGGAATTGGTACCATAAAACTCCGGGGGGCATCCGTGGAACTAATCGGGCGATCCATGGGTGGGTGCTCCGTGGAAATCTCCGAGGGATTTTTCGGTCATCTAGGGGGTGTGATATTGACGCGTTTGTCCTCCGAAGGTGAGTATTTATTTAATTGATCACCGCCCTTTACAAGACGGTCGTCCCCAAGTATCAAACCAACCTCACCGTCCCCACATCCTCGGCCATTGCCCCCCCACTTACCTAACCCATAATAACCGATATCTTGATTCACAAACACGCCGCAACACAACCTACGTAGCCGGTTACCAAGATACCCCCATACTGCCATCCACAATGCGCACCGCCACAGCCCTCCTCCTGGCCCTGGCCTCTCTCCTCCCCTCCACCGCCACCGCCTCCAGCAAGGACTTCACCGGCCTGGGCCAGCTCCGGACCCTGTACATCGGCGACGACCACGACGACCTAGGCTGTGTGACCAGCAGCGGCAAGTGGACGACCGACGAGTCGAAGTGCGGCTTCTTCTCGGTCGAGCCGCTGCCCAACGGCCAGTTCCAGCTCTTTGCGCCGCAGGTCGCGGGTGGGTGCGGTATCGATGTGGCGACGTTTAAGTGTGGGCAAGGGGTGAAGGGCGCGACGTTTGGGGTGAGTACCTGCCTTACGTTCCTTATTACTGGGTGGTGTGGTCGGCTGTATTGCCAGTTAGGCGGTTAGAGAGTTGTGGCTAATGTTTGTGCTTGATAGACCTTTGGGCTCTCAGGGCCTATTCCCGGGCGGCAGGTGTTGAGGTACGCGCAGTACGGTGTCCTGGCGACGAATGCCCCTGACAGCCCGCCATCGCCAAAGGATGCGCCATTGGACATGCACTTCTACAGTGGGAGTGAGAAGGGCAAGTGGGTGTGGCTAGGGTGGAAGCCGCTGTATGATGAGGATGAGGCGTAAGGGGCAGTTGAACTTCACCCATTTCATACCTTCCCGCGATCAGTTCATATTCGCCTTCCTATTTCCTCGCTAAATACCTGTCAAATGAACATAACAATCTTCCATTGCATTCCCCATGTTTTCTTTGCCGCACTTCCAAGTTGAGTCCACGTCGTACTCGAAACCCCTAACCCCTGAATGCCTTCTCCAAATCCACAATAACCATCTTCTTCGACTGCATCATAACCGCCGTCACCCGCCCCGCTGCCTCTTTATCCTCGCTGGCAAGCATATTCTTCAACGCAGTCGGCACGACCTGCCACGAAACGCCATACTTATCACCCAACCAGCTGCACTGCTGCTTGGCCGGGTCGCCGCCCTCGGTCAGCTTGTCCCAGTAGTAGTCGACCTCGTCCTGGTTGGCGCAGTCGATCTGGAAGGATACGGCTTCGTTGAACTTGAAGTGCGGCCCGCCGTTGAGCGCCACGAAACGGTGGCCGTCGAGGTCGAATTCGACGATGAGTACGGTGCCGGGCTCATGGCCATGGAGGTCTTGGCCGTCAGGCAGGTAATGCTGGACGTGGGTGATCTTGGAGTTGGGGAAGATGGAGATGTAGAAGTTGGCTGCTTCTTCAGCTTGGCCGTCGAACCAGAGACAGGTGGTGAGCTGCAGTTTGCTGAGAGGCATTGTGACGTGGGGGAATAAAAGTTACAAGACAGTGTCTAGTAGAGTTGTGATGATGGTTCCAGTTTCAGGTTTGAGGCGGATGAAATGTTTGGGGAACTAACGAGTTCTGCAGAAATTGTAGTCTCCGAGAAAAAGAGTCGAATTTAAGCCCTTCAACAGGTCCTTGGTCATCGAGATCCCCAAGCTCGAACGTCGAACCCCTCGTCTTGGCAAGCCACCTATTAGGCATCCACAGGGACCGTGATTAACACAAGCACAAATGAGAGGGTGAGCCCCAGGCAGCGCGCTGTGGTTTCCCAACGCGTCGACACAAAGGGAAAGACGGCGACATCATGATGTTCTTGGCACGTAAGTGGCGCGCTGTCAGGTGTGCTGATCAGTAATCAGGCCGGTTTTGGTTGAATGAAGGTTGTTTTCTTCAGCAACATGTGCTCTCCAGGTGATGAAGATTTGGAGTTTGGTTGGCGGCCGTCTATGTTCAAACCTCATGTTAGAACAGTGTTTTGCACATTGCCAGCAACCTCTTTTTAAGCACCGTGGAATTGGCAGTATTAAAGAGAAATGAAGCCCAATCGAGTATTAATCATTAGAGGAACCGTCTCCCTTCTAGATCCCGACGGACCATTACATGGATCTGTTGGACCGAAGTATCGCTGACAGCGCCTACTCGACACCAATGCAGACATAGTACCCAAGGTACAGGTACTCGCACTGACTTCCATAATTCGAGTTCCACTTGTAAAAGTTCTCGCCGAGATCGAACTTGTCAATAATGACGGCGCAGGTGTCTCCCTCCTCAACCTGGTACCACTTGGTGCAGCCGCAAATTGGTCCGGGTTGGGTGGGCGTCGGGGCTGTCGGGTTGCAGGTGTCGACCGGCGGCGCAACGCTGGTAGGAGTCGGCGCCCTCTCGGGTGCCTCAACACAGTAGTACCACCCGGCATAAAGCGCGCTGCAGTCGTCCCTGACTGCCGGGTTCCACAAGAGGAAATCGGCCCATGTGGTTCCGAAGGAGCTTGCGATGTTGACGCAGATATCTCCGGACTTGGCCTCGTAGAACTTGGTGCACGAGTCGATCAATCCGTATTGGGTCTTGGTCGGCTTGGGCGCCGCCGTGCTGCTGGGTGCGGCTGTGGTGGTGGGCGTGGGGGGGATACCGTAGTTGACTTCGATGCAGTACGAGTTGCCGACCTTGATGCCGCTGCAGTCCGATTTTACGCTCGGGTTCTGCGCAGGTTAGAAAAGTGGTTCCTTGAGGGGGATAATACGTTGATGCTGCTAATACGCACCATTCTGATGAAGTCTTCTTCCGAGATACCCCACCACGACGCGAAATGCGCGCAGTCGTCCGAAGCACTCCGAGCGGTGTCGAAGTAGGTGCAGTCCGCCGCCGTGTCGGGCTCGACCGGGCCTTCCCGGCCATCCTCGCTACCTTGCCGGTGTATCCTTTGACGTGATGCAGCGGCTCCGGCGATCAACAGCCCCTGAAGGAGAGAGAATGACAAGTGCATGGTAGGCAAGAGGGCGATGAACCTGGGCTTATGTGGTATCGTCTTGCTATTGATTGTCGCTGACGCGGAAGTCTGAACTCTTCGGAAGACGGGCGGGGGTTGGCTTTAAGACAAAATGAGATGTCAACAAAGTCCGGTCGTTCCAGGCTGGACTCCTGCATTGACCTTGTGTCTGGGCTCACTCGGAGGCAGAAACTGGGTGAAATGAGGCTGACAGCCACCAGGCGACAACTCAAGACGGCTCGGTTGCTCTCGTGTAATATTCGTGTCCAATTATATCGGGGCAAGCTGACGCCCAGGCATGCCTTTGAGAACGAAATTGCAAGCTCATTTCCGCCGTTGAGTAGGATTGGGATCAATATCCCGGTGTGCCAAGCAACCTGTGATGTTGTCATCCCAGCGAAGAAACAAGACGCCTTTTTCCGAGGGCCTGTCGAACCGCAAGACCGGTACCTAACTTCTCAGTCATGCGCTCCATACTCGAGACGGTGTTGTACCATATTGTTCGAATTACTTTCACTACATGAGTTCAGTCTTTCTTTACACTGAAGCGAGCCAGTTGATTCCTAAAACACAAATTAAGATTTGTAGTTAGTTAAGGCATTTACGAATACGGGAGAAGATTTGTGTTTATGCCTGTCGTAACCAATTTCACTCCTGAAAGACTGGCTTTGGAATATCACATCCAGTCAGCCTTCCTCTGTTCACGGGAGACAGATACGAAGCTGTTAGCCTTATGCAGCCTGTTCGCTAGGCAGACCGGGCCACAGTCGGCTAACTCGGGCACACACACCCCTCACACACAAGGCCCGAACATCAGCTTGTGCATGTTAGGTATTAAGTCAATAGTCGTTAATCAGGGGCCCTTCAAGTTCCAAGGGCTTCCCTCTCGATTGAAGGTTGTTCGACGATGCGATGAGAGACGATATGGCGGCGGCACCATCAGGGCCAATTTAGCCCCCCCTGTGGAATATGTCGGCGCCAAGCTACGGAAATGGTCATGGTGGGAAGAAAATCGAGCGTTTGCTACGCTGGAATCTAAGTTCACAAACGTGATGGCTTGTTGGAGGAGTCATCATGAATACACAGATCACTTTGGAGCATCGGCACAATGAGTTGCCGTTGGATTCCGTGCCCACGGTTGACCATGAAGGTGTACAACACTTTGACGGTATTGGAACTTTTGGGATAATAACGAACCCGTTGCTTTTGCCGTCGGTCAGCCTAGTTAGGCACACTTAGGGTTGTTTGCTGAATGGAAGGCAGGCATGTATGTCAAGGGATATCAGGGCCTAACATAGACAAAGCCAAGCATTGAAGTGTGTAAAACAACAACGACATTTGTTACTTAAACAATCCTGTTGTTCGGCGAATCAATCCGAGTAGAGCAATCTATATGCTGCCCCTATACGACTACTACTACCTTCTATGTGGCACTTCCAGATCCCCCAGCTTCCATTTCCACTTAGACTTGCAACGTTCAACCAGGTCTAGGACAGCAGCAACCCGAAAATGGGCTTGATACATCTAATAACAGCATGTCACAAACAATTAAACATGAGCTAACCTTTCTATTCGAACATTTATGGTATTGTATCTTGATATTACTACCCGCTCTGACTGCCTTTTGGATGGACTCGTCCCCCTGGCTTCTAGGGTTGGACCGGGCGAATTTTCCCACCACGGCTACCTCGCTAACCTTCCTGAAAGAGCGGGAAGGCGACCAATAGTCAGACGCACCGCTGCCACCGAGCAGATCAACCAACGCGCATCACATACGTTGGTTTCTTGGACTAGAATGCTTTTCCAATCCTACCAGACCAGACACCCTGACCACCTGCATATCAAGATGTCCTACCTAGAACGCGTAAATGACGCTCTCTTCTGGGACATTGGGAACCGGCCCGCTGGTGCTATTCACCAACCTGAGGAATGGGGCGGCGAGATCGCTCATATCCACGCTCTCGACGGTTCCCTCCGTGTTGTCCTGCATCCCGAAGACGTCAGAATGGTGATCGAAGCAGGGTGTGGCGAGCGACACCCATTGTGTGGCAACGATAAATATTGGTTCAGATTGCTATTTCACGGCTTTATGGAGAAGCGCCTGCCCGTGCCCGAGGGGCTGGTTTTGGTGTATGCCCCGCGAGATGAGGGGGAACTTCAGGTCCTGGACACCATCTTGGAAGCGGCAGTTTGGTATGCCACGCGGGGTGAGTTGCCCCCCCCGTGGTATTCGGTCCTGAACACCCGAGGACCGAGAACCGGGATAGCACTCAGCCAGGGGGTGCACCAAGCTGCCAATGCTGCTGCATAGCCCCTCGGAACTGCACCGCGCTTCCAACCCCATCAGGGAGGCGTGCATGCACATACTCATGCGCGGTGAGGCAAAACTGGGAAGATGCCGCCAAAGAGCTGCAGGCAATCACGTTGCCAATGATGGGCGGGGATCTGGCTCTCTTGAACCCGCATCGGGTATGGTCAGCACCGGATTCTGTCACAACGTGGGGGGCTGACACGGGAACAAGAAGTCCGCCGCCCCCGTTTGAGGCCCTCAGTTTTCCGGAATACGAATGGTCGGGGTGCGCGTTGGTAAAACAGATCAACTTGACAGCAGATGAGAATGTAAATTTGGACGCAGACGGTGTCAACCACGAACAAGCCTCTTCCAAGTTCTTTCCTCGACCAGATTTTCTCACCAGTCCGGGCAGTCCGGCTGCGGGCGCTTCCCCGCAGTTATGCATTGACATCTTGGAAAGAGAACCGATCTGCGTCCCAGTTGCAACTGGGGCAACGGGCAGGTTGCATCCGGGGGGCGCGGAAGCGCGAGTCGGTGCGCTTACGGTGGGACATCACTGGTTGCAATACGAGGAAGAACGGCAAGAAAAAGCGGACGTGATTAGGGGAGGAGGAGACGACGCTTTTACAGAAGATGATTTCTTTTAAATTCACATGATTCTTTTCTTAATAACTAGTTAGACTATTGGAAAAGTTTGCCAGGAAAAGAATAGACTACTTAGGCTCCTGGTACATTGTGACCCGAATCAAGTCCTTCCCTCACAACAAGCGTAATCCTTTGACACATTCAGTTGCTTCATGTAATACCTTAGGTCGGCGCGATCATAGGTCCTAAATTAAACGTGGCTTGCCAGGTGCAACTTTTACGCCGTTTTTTATCACACTAAAGTCTGCTTGTTTGTTGTTGCCTCACTTGGTCCCGAGTCGTCTAACTCAGTTCGTTGCGCTTCTAAGCTATCACCCCAGACTATACACCTTTTGCTAGTTTTTGCTACGTGTAGGGTTTGCAGCAAACTCTAGGTGTATATACACCTTAACAACTTGTAATTTTTTGCAGACATTACACTTCGCGTTCCCTGGTAACGTACTTGCATAACGAAGCGCCCACCATAACGAAGCGCCCACTTTTCCCGGACCTCAACCACTTTGTGTAAGTCAATTCAGCCACAACAACTCAAATCAATTAAAACTACTCGGAGTCACTGTCTTCAGACATCTCGCAAACTACTTGACATGTCCGCGCATTGTGGCCGGGCTTCTTGCAGTTGCTGCAGAGCCGAATGCGTGGCCCACCCACTGTTATACAACCACTACTCCCTGACGTTTCCTCGCAGTCCTTATCACCAAGTCCCCGGTCAGCCATCAAACCCTTTGCCTCTTGTAAACTAAGTGATCCTCCTTCCTGCAGACGCGTTTTCTTTGTCCTACGGCGCTTGCTTAGTCGCTCATTTGCTGTACGAAGTTCCTGGGCCTCAGCTCGGAGTAACACCATTTCATGTGCCAATTTTGAGATGCTCTTGGCCTGCAAGTCGATGATGTCGAAAATGTGAGTCGGAGAGCTACCTTGATGGTTCTCGATCTTCCGCTTGAGAGTGATGGAGCTCTTGGTCGCGTCGTACGCATTGGATGGGGTCTTCAGGGCCCAAGTCGAGGCTGTTCCGGGACGCGAGTTTGGAGGAGATGGGGTAAGTGGCTTAGGGTCGAGGCAAGAAACTACCAATTCAGGGTCAAAAGGAACAAGGCCAGTTGCTCTAAAGCCCGCTCGTATGTTGTTCGCTGTGATTGAAGCGTGAAATGCCTCGACAAACGCGTCGAAGAAGTCCTCCTTCGTAATGTGGGTGATCTGCATCCGCATCATCTGCTCAATCCGCTTGCCGTACGAGGCCTTGAGCGGACTAAAACACCCAACATCAAGAGGCTGGAGAAAGTGGGAAGAATGGGGAGGCATGCAAAGTGTAACAATGTTGTTGGCCTTGCAGAAATCTTCGAAGTCGACCGAGTGGTGGCTTTCGTGGCCGTCAAGGATGAGCAGTCGATGTACCCCTCTCGTACGGCGTTTGGTAGCCTCGTCGAAATGTTTTAGCCAATCGAGGCCAATCTCATTTGTTGTCCAGCCATTCTCGCTTGTATGGACTCTCCATTCGGGCTGGAACCGGCTGTCCTGGTACCAAGGGAGGAGGTGGTTTTTCCCCTTGACGACAAAGTACGGCGGCACGACCCAGCCATCCGCACACACAGCTTGGATCACCGTAACCCACTCTCGATTGCCAGGCTGCTTTGTGCGAGGCCGTCCACGTCGCTCGGAGCTCGTCACGACCTTTGCACTCGAAAGTATGCCCATCTGGAACCCAGTCTCGTCGAAGTTGTAGATGTCCCCCTCTTGGATCGCGTATTTATCGATTACGTTGCGTACGAGCCGAAACCACGCGTTTACTACGTCGGGATCTTCGCATTGGGCTCTCTTGTAATCGATTCGGCGTCGGAAACGCGTCGTAACCTTGGAATGTCGCTTTACGAAACCGTTTGCCCATCGGGGTCCGACGCCCGACGCGCCGCGTGCGGCCCGAAGGCGATCGGCCATTTCTCGAAGGTCCGAGAGCTGGGGCTGAAATCCTCGCGCATCAAGGTCGAGTACTCTCTCAAGAAGGACTTGCTCTTCAAAGTCAGTCAGTTTTCGAAGGTTGGCTGGTATTTCGCGTCGTGGTTGCTTTCCGGCGCGTCGGTCGCGGAGCGAGCTTCGTGAGACCTCGTAGATCGCAGAAGCTTTTCGGACAGAAAGTTTAGGGTCTTTCTTGAGAGCTTCAAGCGCAAGGATCATACGAGTTTCTTTTGGAAGAGATTCCATTTTGTTGTGTGGAGAAAAGTGAGGATAGAGTTGGAAGGTTGTTAGGTGTAAAAAAGTGGGCGCTTCGTTATGGTGGGCGCTTCGTTATGCAAGTACGTTAACTACTTTGTTAATGTTAAGGTCCTTGAAGTGGCCCCTGTACTCGACGGTTTAACTCATGGCACCGCCGCTATCCGCCCGTTGACCCCATGGCATCTGTCCCGTTTGGGACAAGTCCGAAGGCCCTGCTAACTTCCTTTAAGCCAAGTCGACAGCAAAGGAATTGTGTGCCCCTTCGCCAGACTTTGCAGTCGAGCACAGATTTCGGACGATGATCGAGACCAAGCGAACAGCTGCTATGGGTATTTATAATGTTGACGATATTAGTCGCCGGGTGTACTGAAATACGATGTATTATTCCTTCGAACCCATTCCTCGGAGCACTTTGGTACTCTCGTTAGAGGTTTTAGTCGCGCCCTTGCCCTTGTCGCCGGCCCCTTTATCTTAATCATCGATCTGAACCGCAAGAAACAGAAAATGATAATTGAGAGAGACAATACGTTACCCGCTGTGACCTCAAAACGCACAACGGAATGAAAGCCTGCGGGACAAAAGATATAGAAAACACTATGCAGAGATGAACCTGACTTTTCTGCGGGAAAATGAACTTGAGCAAAATCCATGTTGTGAATGACTTCATGCTTCATACCCGGGCTTCCGGAATACCAAGGTTGATACTCATCTCGGTTGGATAAATCGAAACGGCGACAGCAAAGTAAAGCATTGAGTTAACAAGGGGAACCCTATCCGCCGATGGTCCAAGGTTAGCGGATTAAATGTATAGGCGATGTTGTCTGGATTGACAATTGAGTGGAGGTGAGGCCAGGACCAAAATGCAAGCAATTGTTGACCGCGTCAGTGGCGCTTCATGATGAAGTTCTAATCTGCAGGTCTAATTCTATTCCTGAATCGTGACGGGAACGGACCGGTGCATTGACCTGTTTCATATTGCGTTTTTGTTTTTCATCGAGAATCCATCAATGGCATCCCGTCTTCCGCCGCCGCCGCCTTCCCACATTAATATATACCGGGAATGACGCCCTCACGATCGGGGTACTTAATCTCCAGCTTCACCCGCGTCGCTCTTTGCACTCGGTTCGCCATCACCGCTCCGATCGCCCCTGTGTTATCCGTACTCCTTACTTGTTCCCAGTACTCGACGTCCGGATCCCAATCATCATCGTTGTCATGCCACCCCACCTCTGCCATGCTTCTCTCATCTCGTCCCGGAACTCACACTGCACCAGGTCGACGATACACGGAGTTTGCAACCGCCTATCCACGACCACATTGCGCGGTGCGCAATCCTCCATGATAACCCCTAGTTGATTGATATCGTGTGCAGGATCGACGGCGGACTGGATGA
The DNA here is from genome assembly GCA_039881045.1 of Chaetomium olivaceum. NCBI lineage: Eukaryota > Fungi > Ascomycota > Sordariomycetes > Sordariales > Chaetomiaceae > Chaetomium > Chaetomium olivaceum. The sequence continues at coordinate 38,484 of JAYWVB010000074.1, read as the reverse complement.
TCTGTCGCCATTCCATTAGGCCGTCCCCCGGAGGAGGAGCCAATGGCGATGTAGCTATGTCTTCCAGATTGTATCTTTTGATACGCTCCAGAAGGATACCCTTTGACCTCAAAGTACAGCGCCATTTCCGGCGCTATATTCGTCGATGCGACACTTGAATTGCCCTCTACGGCCGCTAGCCGTACATGCGCAAGCATACGTGGGAGTACCTTGCCCTGGAGATTCCTGAGTTGCTCGTAGGTTTTGATCTCGCATCGAAAGTGATTGTTGCAGTTTCGCCATACCGCTGCCTCGTATTTCGCACGGCCTTCGGGAGTATCGTCAAGAAAATGACGGGCTGCTGGGGAAGCTCGTCCTCGCTCTCGTTTGCCAGTTTTAGCTGGCCGAGGAACGCGGCCATCATTCCCGGCCGCTTGGCGAAGGCCTCGAATGTAGTCTCATTTTCCTGAGTGTATGGTACGAGATTGCTGCCATAATTAGAACGAAGGCATGTGCCAAATTGACGGTTGTAGAGCTTGAGCACATGGTGGGCAGGTGGGCCGTGACGAGTTGGGATGATTACGTCCAGTACCGGGGACATGGTCATTGAAATCACTTCACAAATGATGGCGGTAACGCGTCGAGAGGGCGGTAGGTCGGATGAGTAACTCTGCCCCACGTCGAGTTCTATTTGCTTTCCTTTCTGATAGGGCGGCTCAGGAGTGATCGGGGTGGCCCTTGCGTGGTAAACATTCTGGTCAGCGAAGATTCCAAGTTTTCTGTCTCCTTGCCACTGGCACTGAGGTGGGCCACTGCTTACATGGCATCAGGTGCGGTCAGGGAGTGAGAGAAGAAGTTGGACGGCGCCAGAAGTTTGGCGATGAGACTGCAGGCAACCAACCGCCCCGGCTCACCCAACTTACCCGGATCGGCAAATGAGGAGAACCCCGGCGCGTGACAGTATGTTATGTACATACATATACATACATACATACCGCCCTATCTACGTTATCCCTTACCCTATCTACGTTGTCCTTTACATCGAGAGAAGCGCTGGCAGATGCCTACATCAGAGTGACGAAAGAGCATATGAATCAGGCAAGGCTCATCATCATAACTCTCAATCACTGGTACAGCAACAATAATGGAGCCACCATGATAATAAGAACCGTCTTTCCTCCTAATCGGGCCCAATCAGCAGTAACTTTACCATGTTTTTCACGTGGCTCACATCACTTACTGAAGTAGGCCTTGAGACCAACTATCCCTCACCACTACCTTCTTCGGTATCCGACCCATCCAACGCTCACGGATACACTCAAAAGCGTCTCCGGAGAAATATGGTCCCAATCATTACATGAAGCTCCGATCCAGGCGCTTGCCAAGTGTGCGATCTTGGCACATGCCGCGATCTGTGCCCTCTGAACGTATTAATCGTGCTACGGGAAGGTTTTGCCCCCTCGTGCCGGTTGAGTTTGCTTGACAAAAGCTTCCCAGCTCTTAATTTGTAAAACGGGCCTTCTTTTTTTCCTTGGACATGCATAGTCCTTGGTCATCTCCGAAGCTTACTTCACGTACTTGGTCAAGACAGGTGAAGAGGCGAGAACTCACGAAGCACCTAGGCAACGGTGGTTCCACGGTCCCCGTCGTTAAATAGATAATTTAATTGGAAGCAGAGAGGTCTGAGGAGGGGATCATAAACTTCCCGGAGGCAAAAAGCCGGTTTCGGGATGGAAGTAGAGATACAAGAACCTGATGGGGTTAACGTAATGTCTCCTTCAAGGAGGAGGATCATAAGTCCAGGCAAGTTCTCTCGCGCACAGCTCCATGAACATGTGGGTTGACCAGATCGACCAAGAGTTTCACCCATATCCATTTGGCCTTTTCCAACGTTACAAACGGTGACTGGGCGTCGAGATCACGGACCCACATGTCTAGGAGCAGTTTGACCTCTTCAAGGGCATCAAGGGCGTCAAGACGATCATTTCCTTCGGTGGGTGGGACTCCAGTACCATGCTAGGAACTTACTCGAGCGTTTGTGAAGCTGTGAAACCTTTTAATTGCGAGACCGAGAGAACAACCTCATCCATCGCCTTTATAAACAAACATGGTCTAGGGCATGGACTTGCACTGGTATCCAGGAGTGAGTGATCATTTTCTCTGATATGAGAGCTGAACAAGACTGACATGGCAATCTCTAGGCCCCCGATATCCCCGGCATTCCCAGTGATGACCCCTTCAACGGCATGAACTATTACCTGTTCCTGTCTACGACAACAAGTTCAAGGTCTACGAAAAGTACATCAAAGCCCAGATCCTCGAGCAGATGGACAAGTTCATGGCCAGCAACAACGTCGGCAAATACTTCAAATGCCAAAATCGAGTGCAACGTATACGAGTGCCAACCCCCCGTCGACATGCCCACCTGTCCCAAATTTGAGTTCCCGCTCGAGATGCTGAACCCCACGCACATCCACAACGCCATTTTCATCCTTACCGGCCCCAAGGGCTTCTACCGCGACATCGCCAACACGTGGGGCATTGAGAAGGGATGGATCCGCCTCGGCAGGCGGCACATGCGCACCAACAACGGCCGCCAGTACGCCGGCGACGACGTGCTCAAGTTCCAAGACCGCCAGGATAGCTGGTTCCACGGCTATCCGAGGGGGCGATTGCAAGTATGAAGAAGAGTGTTGATACGGCGGACGATACCACCAAGGCGGAACGCGAGGAGTTTATTCTCAGGTTCCTGACGGGGTTTCCCATTTGGATACCCTTTGTGGGGGAGGCTGTTGGGGCGGTGGGTCTGACGACTGCTCGGACTCTGCTTCGCTTGATCGGGTCGGTGGGGGACCTGGCCCGCGGCGGACATGGCGGTTCATGATCTGATTGAAGATCCCGATAACGCTTTCATGTCTGTTTTCGGCTATCTGCTCGGGGCTGGGGTTGGACGTGCTGGGTCCGGGAAAACTGCCATGTCGAACAGGGGTATGCGCAGCAAGGAGTTTGACAGCTTGGGAATGTCAAGGGTAGGTTGGCTGAGTTCGACAATGTTAAGGCGCTTAGCTGCCCAGTGTAGTCTGTAAGCGAATGATGATGCCACCACCCATAGTATCGGATTAGATAGGGGCTTGCGAGCAACTGGCAAGCAGCAGGGATGAGCTAAAAGATGGTTTCAACCGAGCTCCTCCAATCGGATTATGACCTGCTTTTTAGTCGACTCCCCCATACCATTTAAGCGGAGCGAGGGTAGGTTCCGAAAAGGGCACGCTACCTACGTAGTTGGGAGGGGGGCTGCGTGGGAAACCTGTTTTAGGGGGCAATGAACCCAGATGCGGTTCCTTCGGGGGCCGAGAACCAAGTGCCGGCACCTGCGGTCCTATACACCATTGGTCAACACGGCAGGCGTTCAGCCCAAGACTCTCTCGGTAGCTACCATGCCCACCTCGCTTCGCAGCTGAATGCTTGGAATTTTGTGACGTGCAGTCAAACTATGGATTCGTTGCAGTGTCCACTGCCTGGTGGACGAGTACGAATACGACTAGAAGGATGGGTGTCCAACTTATAAGTGCTGGACCCGGGCAGATATGCTTTCTGTCTTGTTTCTAATATAGTCTTCCCATTTTTGTCGTGTGGTAGTGTTCTAAAATTAAATCTGAGCCGGACGGATAGTCAGGCATTTTTGCAAGCCATGGTCCGTTCGCGAACACTGTTGGGTGCCGTGTTGCTTGTTTGTCATGCCAACGCCGCTACGGATTACACCGCTGTCTGTCAAGACATTGCTGGCCAGCTGTCCGAGGCAAGTGATGTGATCTACCCGAGTGAGTATTCCGCGCATATCCAACTTGTCCTGGTCCGTCTCCCTAATAGCTTGACTAGTTCAACCTCTGCGTTACACTGCAGCCACCCAACACTGGTTTCGTTCTTCGAACGATGACGCGGCTTGTGCCATCGAGGTCGGCTCGGTCGAGGATGTTTCGCTAGTCTTAAAGATTGTCGGTGCATCTCGCACCCCTTTCGCTGTGTACTCGGGTGGACATTCATCGAACCCGGGGTTCTCCAGTACCCCTGGCGTTCACATCACGCTCAAGCGTCTGAACCAAGTCGATCTCTCTGAGGATAAGAAGATTGTCACGCTTGGCTTTGGCCAGGGATGGACTGATGTGTATAACGCTCTGGACGGCACTGGAGTGAATGTTGTTGGTGGGAGAGTTCCCGGGCCCGGGGTTGGCGGGTTCACTCTGGGTGGAGGGTATTCCTGGTAGGCACCCAATGCTGAGTATGTGGTTACCTAGGCAGTGCTAACAACAGACAGGAAAACAAATCAATATGGTCCGCGCTTTTCCTTATTTCCCCATTTCTTTTCCCTTTCTTCTTTGTCATTATCGAAGCAGCAAACCTGATGGCTGACCATTGCATGTATATTTACTTAGGTCTAACTTCCGACACAGTCAAATCCTTTAACGTGGTCCTCCAGTAAGTTCAGCAATTGACGGTCACCCAAATCTAAGTAGCTGACAAGCAGCTTAGAATGGCACAATCACCAGCGCCTCGAATGACCAGAACCAAGACCTCTTCTTCGCACTCAGGGGAGGCCTGAACCGTTACGGGATTGTCACCTCGGCCGAGTTCTACACTCACCCGCAACCGGCTCAAGTATGGGTACGTAGAAGGTGCCGCGGCTCAGCCGAACAGGGCATGCTAATGCTGATGTCGTCAAGGGTGGCCTCCGCGCGTACCCCACTAGTCAAATTCCTAAGCTTCTCAATTTGACTCAACGCTTTTTTGAAGAGAGTCAAGACCCGAAGGCACAGCTCATCACGACACTGGATGGTGCCGGCCTGGGGGTAACCTCCTTGGTGCTGTTCTTCTACGACGGACCTGAAAAGCCAGAAATCTTCGACATGTTTGATGAATTATTGACCATTCTTGACAACACGGGGAAGAAATCGTATAAGAACCTTATCAGCAGTTTCCCAGCCCAGCTCGTCTTGAACGCTCGTGGCACTTTCGGTAGCTTCTCTACTACGATACTCACTAACCGGTTTATCGAGGCCGTCAAGCAAGAGGTTGAGGTACGTACTACGTCCGGCCGAGACATGTGGACCAATGGGGAGAAGCAGTCAGATACTGATATTTTCCACGGTCTAGGACATCGGAAAGGTTTCGGCTTTACATGGCGGTACCATGGTCAGTTATGAAATCGAACCGTTTACGGACTACGGAAAGCATGCAAAACCAGGCGCATTCCCGCATGCCGACTCTCTCCTCCCGGTAACGCCCCATCTACCACGTTCCCGAACGATAATACTAACGCATACCTAAGCTCAACCTGTATTTTGCCTGGTCGAAAGAAAGTGATGATGAGTGGTGGTATGCCAGAGCACGGCAATCGCTGGCTACGTTGAAACAAGTTGCCACAGAAGAAGGAATCTACGAGGATACGTTTCTGGACTACTCGAACTATGTGTTTTCTGATACCCCCGCGGAGAAGATGTACGGAGTGGAGAACACGAGACGTCTGCGGGAGATCAGGGACAAGATAGATCCCGACCGGGTCATGGACTTGGCAGGAGGGTTTGCGATATAAGGGTGAGAGGGGAGCCGTATATGTAATGTACCATGGGACTTTTCGTAGATTTCCGGAATTTACCTGCTCTCCCGCTTCATCGGGCAGCAGCTGCCCAATTAAACCTTCCAGAAGGGACGACAGACGGGATTGTAAGTTCCAATGTGGGGAAGCGTTCATCTGGTCTCCCCCAACTCCGAGACCTGCGTCACAGTTTTGCGTCACATCTTCGGGTTCAACCTCTCGTCATACCTCGCACCAGAACCATCGATCACGACGACTTGACCGAACGCCATTGCCCGGTAATAAATACCGGTTCACCCGCCAAACCCTTCTAAACCCACATACCCGAACCAAAAGAAAAGGAAGACAGCGAACAATGTTCTACCAACCCGGCAAGACCCCCCATAACCTCCGTTACGACCCCTTTAAAGCCTGCGTAATTCCGCGCCCCATCGGTTGGATCTCCACCACCTCCCCCCTCCCACCGCCAACCCCCTCCGACCCAAACCCACAACCATCCCACAACCTGGCCCCATATAGCCAGTTCGCCCCCTTAACCTTCGACCCGCCTTACGTGCTTTTTTCTGCCAACCAGACCACTGACTCCGGCACCCGCAAAGATACCGTGCGCAACGTCGAAGCGACGGGGAAGTTTGCGTGGAGCCTGGCGACGTATGAGTTGAGGGAGGCGGTCAATGTGACGGCACAGCCACTGGAGCATGGGGTGGACGAGTTTGGGGTGGCCGGGTTGGAGAAGGAGTTTAGTCGGTGTTTGCCGGGGGATGGTCCTGGGGATGGGGATGGTGGCGGCGGTGGGAGGGGGAATCCGGTCCCGATGGTCAAGGCTAGTCCAGTTAAGTTTGAGTGTGTGTATCATTCGACGGTGCGGTTGCCTGGGCATGGTCCGGTGGGGAGCGTGGATGTGGTGATTGGGAAGGTGGTGGGAGTGCACATTGCGGAGTGGGCGCTGGATGAGAGGGGGCGGTTGGATGTGAGGAAAACAAGGCCGATTGCGAGGTGTGGGTATTTTGAGTATGCGGTTGTTGGGGGCGGGGACAATCTTTGAGATGGTTATTCCGGGGGCTGACGAGGTAATGTTGGCTGCGTTGCAGGGGGATAAAAGAGGGGTGGACGAGGGGTTGAAGAGGGTGAAGGCAAAGCTATAGAGTTAGACTAGAGATTTGGAAGAGAAACGTACTAGACAGGGTTGGGGTAGCCGGGGGGGGTTGACGTTATCAGAAATGTCAGTGGCACTGATCCTTGTTACGCATCGTACGGTGGTAATAGTTAAAGTGCAATGTGTTGCCGTTGTCTGAGTGAAATATGATCGGTAACGGCATTAATTCCAACATCATATAAAGGGGGAGTTTATTTCCCGTTTTGGTATTCCTCTAAACCCACCTTGCGGTACTCGTTCCACAGCTTAGCCACCCGTCACCGGGTCAGACCTTGGCCAGCTTGCATCACTTAACGCAGGCAACTTCTCAACCTCGACCCACTTGCCATCTCGCTCCCAGTAGGATAACTGCCCATCCTCTCCTTCCGTCACCATATGAATCTTTTGATCGAAGCTCCCCTGAACCAACGTCCAGACATGCTTCACCCCTGACCCAGCGGTCTCGACCAACTTCCACTTCCCCTGTTCACCCTCCACAGGAGGCTCTCGTTGGATGTCGTCATTGATTCTTTCCCAATGTTGCACGCTGCCGTCAACAGCAACGGCAAGCTGGAAACCGCCAATACTGGTCTCGTTGGCCGTGTTGAAGTAGTCCTGGATCATAACTGGTGGTGTGTCCAGCGGGATGCCCAAGCCAAACACCTCACCAGCAGACCATTTCGCAGTGTCCTCGCCGCCGCGCCAGAAGAGCTGCAACTTTCCGTCGGCACGAACGGCCACGGTGTAGATATTGCCACGCGAGATGCTTTGGGGGTCATAGATATTGAGGGCAACGTTGGATTGGACGAGGGAGGGTCCACTTTGCGCGATGTCGCTCGCGATGGGAGAGTTTGAGAGGGTCCAGGTGGTGCTATTGGGGGGTTGTTGCCACTTCCACTGTTAGCACTTTACTATGACAATAACAGGAGACCAGGCTTACTTCGTTCAAGGTCCCATCAGCATGCTTGACGACCAAAACCAACTGGGTACCGTCTCTGGGCCAAACCGGGGAAACCATCAATGCCTTTGCCCTCGATCGTCGAAACTGACGACCATTTCTTTGCCGACTGGCTGTACGCCCATTGCCGCAAGATTTGATTCTTGTCAACACCAACCGAATGGAAATCCCGGTTGAAGGATGTCCCGACGATCGCTGGTGGCCGCTCAGACCGCTCCCTTCGATCTCGTTGACCTTGCTCCATGTCGTAGTGTTGCTGTCGCGGGAAACGTGGGCAAAGCCAGAACCTGTGGACTCGCTCAGGAGAAGCTCAAAATTCCGGTGCGTGTCACCGTTGCCCGACTGAAGCATGCTTCCGCTTTGGTGCCGCTTGCGGGTCCAGGGATCCGGGTTGACGTTGGCAACTCCGTATTTGGTCCAACTGTCAATGTTGGCTTGTTCATATCTAACCTTGGCGTGTTAGAACTTACTCAGCCGTAGTGGTGGGGTTAGACAGCATCAAGCCAGCGGGGACTCACGCATAGTAAACAAATCCGTTCTCTCCCCAGCTCGGCCCCCACGAATTCTTCATGATCCATGCCTGCTTGTCATCGTCATATCCCACAACAATCGTGAGGTGATTCCCCGTCGACTCTGAGACTCCATCCCACTTGTAAACGTCGCCCGCGCTCGTCGGTTTCCATGACCCAAAGTCTTTGTAAAGAATAAACGTAACAATCAACGGGCCATACTCATCCAGCCACCTCTTCTGGTCCTCAATCATGCCCAGCGACTGGAAATACGGGATATGCGTCGTCCTCCCGTTCCGGTCCGCACAATGCTCATAGCCGTGCAACGTCGCCTCGTACGGATCACACGGCCAGTCCGCAATGCCCGGTCGCGGTTTCGTCGGGTCGTTGAGGAAATCGGGCCCCTGGCCAGCCACCCACGCAAGGGTCTCCTCGGCGTTGCCGACGCTTGGGCATGACGCCCCCACCCCGTCGTGCACGTCGGCCTCGCTGCGCTTGCTCCATACCCCGTGCTCGATGCGCACCATCGACTCGATCAGGGCCGCTGCCGCGAAGGCCCAGCAGCTGTTGCAGACGCCCTGGTCTTGGGCCGTGGTGATGTAGTTGAGCCCATCACGGTTGCGCCAATCAACGGATAAGGGAGGGGCGGACGTCGCCGCGGTGGCTTTGACGGAGGCGAATTTGCTGACGGATCGTCGTGATGGCGGGGGTTGTATTGATGACCAGTTAAGGGGCCGATGGAGGATGCTGGGATTGGTTCTGGCCATGGTATTTGGCGTGGCCGCAGGACTGGATTGCCTACTGCGCCAGTGGCCAGCAACAAGGCCAATGATGCCCCCCAAGACAAACCCATCTTGACCGGGGGGTATGTTGATAGGGCTGAGGGCACAGGCGCGATAGAAGGGTGGCTGTCGAAACCACGCACCCAAAGGAATTCCGCCGTCCCCTATATAATTTCATCTCGCCCACCCCTTTTCGCATCCAACCATGGCCAAACACTCCCTCCCGCGTGAACACGCAAGATCCCCACAAACGGCCCTGTTCCTGGTGCGTCCTCTATCCACACTTTATACCTGCGATGCGATCCTTCCTCCGAGACTGCCGAACCTGGTATCTCTCTATGGAGATCATATATGTTCAAGCCTGGCACCTGGCACTAGCCAAGCATTCCAAACTTCCCACCAATTACCAGACCGCCTCCCCACGCATCCCTCCAGGTTAACCGCCTGTTGATCTCCCGAACTGCCGTCTGAAACAGCTGGGACCCACCTGCATACAGGTGCAATACCAAGGTAAATATGAGACCGTTTAGCCGCGGCCGCCCGCGCTAGGTTACATCGTCGCTCAGGGTGCCGTTGTCCCTTGCGGAGCGGGTTATTCGACCCCAGCAGACGTCATCGCGGTTCTCTTAGAATTCCCTTTACAACGGAATCATATTTGGTCGCATGTGGAAATAAATACTCCGAGAAATTTGGTGCCCAGAGACCAGCAGCCAAGAAGAGGGAAAGTCGAAGGAAACCCGGGCCGGTCTATGTCCGTGTCATCGAATGTGCATGCTGCAAGTATCTTTGTACAGTACATACATCTACCGCTTTGCGCAAAAAGGCCTCGAAACACTGAGAGCTGTTAAGTCTTCTGGTCGTGTACCCGGGGTTCCTGAAGACGCCGACAGTCGAATAAGATAACGAAGATATCAACCATGCATTCCGACCGAGGAGCTGCGTAAGCTGTATGGCCTTGACGATTCTGAAGCGCAGCAAGTCGCTCATTGCCCAACCCGGACGCCAATGGGCTTTGTCCTGAATGGTCGGCAGCCAAGCACCCGCCACGATAACTGGGTAATGCCCTCCACTGCCCAATCATCTCCTATGCCCAGAACAAATTGTCAATTTTTAGCTGTTCAGTAGGGGCTTGACACGAGGCGCCTTGCTCGCCTTAGCAATCACGAGCCAACCGACCCCTTCTTGTCGAGACACGTCACCCGTCAGCCCGGATCAGACTGACACAAGCGCGAGTCGCAGCTTTTTTGGTGCCAACAACGATCGGAAAATAAACGAGAGTCGCCTTGATTTGTGCTGCCCAATGGTCGTTTCCACGTTGGATCCTCCCGTCAAAAGGGGCACCATGGTCATGATTGGGCACGATGGCCGCGTCAAGTGCCTGATATACGGCTGGCCACCACCTCCTTGACTGTGGCCGGCACCTGTTTGAGAGCATCGAGATGCGTCCAGCATGTTTCTAGCTTTTTGTACACTAATTCTCTGCTCCCTCTTTGTACGATTAGCGCATTCCCAGGGTCTCATTATGGACTCTTCCTCTATCAAGACCACCACACACGACACCTCCTCGGCGGGTTTCCACATGGCCGACTTTTCGTCATTTCTATCACACCTCACAGACGCCGTGTCGGCAGCATGGCCAGACCGGTTTGCCACCCGGTACAGAAAGGTCAAGGTTCTACTCATGACCTGGGACAAGGATGATCTTGGCGTCGAGACCGAAGTGAGGAACTTGGAATCAGTATTCAGGGGCTTGTACCACTACGACACCGAATACTGGAAGATTCCATCGAGACGGTCGGCCGTTGAGGTATCGCGGAAAGTTGCCGATTTGGTAGATGCTCATAGTCAAGAAGGGAACCTCCTGATCTTGTACTATGGTGGGCATGCCCGCCCAAGTGAGCAATCCGGTGGGGGCCCCGTGTGGGCAGCCAAGTAAGTGTTTCTCTTCCCTGATTACTTGTCCGTGCCTAACACGATACCAGTCGGAGCCGAGACTCGCCCACGGTCCAGTCATCCATACTCCACTCGTTCCTCGGCGAAATTGATTGCGATGTCTTGCTCCTGCACGACTGCCTCCACCCCTACGAGGCCAGGGACACGTTTATTGGAAACGGAGTGGTTGAGACCCTAGCAGCAGGTGGCTTTGACACGAGCCAGAGTGAAGGAGACAACGATTCTTTTACTGCCTCCCTTGTTCAGGAGCTCGCACACGCTGCGCACACCACCGACTGGCTGTCCATGGTCGAACTCCACAGGAGGCTCATCAATCGACTACAAGTCTGGACGCCAAACATCTCGTTTACGGACGATTCCTACTCCATCGTTCAGGTGGATCGCCGCACAGGGCAACCGATGTTCGAACGGCCGCGTCGGCGAACCCCCGTTCATTCCTTCCTCTCGAGGAAGCCTAAGACGATCGTTCTCACCCCCCTCCCGCCCCAAGCCCAAATACATTCCGAAGAGTCGCTCATCCAACTGAACGCCCCGACCGGTCAGTCCGACATTATTACGGAAGGACCCGGCATCCTGGTGACCTGCCGACTCCGCGACCAGCACATCGACGCCGAGAAATGGAGGCAATGGCTGCTCGACGCGCCAGAGGGTGCCAAAAGCATTCAGATATCCGCAGTGTTCCCCAGCTTCGGGACGGTGTTGCTCCTCGAGCTGCCTCTGGCTGTCTGGGATCTCCTGCCCTCGTCGCCGGCTATCTCGTTTATTGCATACACCACGGGCGGTAACCACATCTCCGAGTTCCGCCGCATGTTGATGGGGTCGGATGTGGACGAGCTCGAGGACACATTCGTGCAGGAGTCAGTCGATGAGGATGAATCTGACTCCGGAAGCTCCCAGAGACGGACCAGCCGCAGGAGTAGGCGTTCGGCCAATGACTTGAGGGAAACATATATCGCCCCTCCTCTTTGGCCAAAGTCATTCGATGAGGATCGTACGGGAATCGATGCCGCCGAGAACGTGCCGTACTGCCTGACCCTCGCCGAGATGCCGGGGGATGACAAGACCAGCAAAGCGGCAAGGATCATTCGGGCTTTTGTTCAGAATGCGGATAGCCCGTCCATACGGTACCTCTACGACGAGATCCGGGACTTTTGCGCTCCGGCGAGCTTCGAAGCCTTGTCAAGTGGCCAGGAGGTTTCCCCTGAACCGGTTGCGATCTTCGATGAGCCGTCACCGATGAGTCCTCATTCCCCGATAAATGGCATGCGGTTCCTTAGCCAGGGTCAACTCTACCAAGCCTTGGCATCAGTACGTTACCGTGGTGTGTGTTTGGCAAGACCGTGCTAATAAGATGACTAGAGGCCCGTACCGCAGTTAATTGACACCGAGGCGAAGGACGACGACTTGTCTCCCAAGAGGCGTTCAGTGTAAGAAGCACCCTCTATCCCACTCCTGATGCTGCTGATCTAACATTACCAGCTATGTTACCAACCTCGATCCCGCCAGTGCTTTGGCCCTTGCCTCCACGGCTTCCGAGAGGGAAACCCTCCCACTCAGAGACTTTGTTTACCAACATCTGAGCTTCCAGCCCGGAATGGACGTAAAGCTTCATGTACGTAACCCGCTGCTTTAACATTACGACATGTCACTGAAATCTTAACAGCCTGGAAACCGGGGTTTCCACCTCTCCTTCCACCCCATTCTTGTCATGGAGGCAGGGTAAGAACCCATCTTTCGACAAACGAGTTGGCAGCAGCAACGATCCGCTGAGGAGCTCAAAAAGCGTCGGGTTCCTTAACCGGTCCCGCAGCACTCAAACATATATCCACGAGGCCCAGATCTCGTGTACGATCGTGGGCGTCGATAACCGTCACTGGACCGCGTACGGCCTCTTCGACACCTACCATGACGGCGGCGAGAGCAGGCACGACGTGCGGTTCTACCAAGCCACACAAGGAGTGGCTGCCCTGGATCCGTTGACCTGCGGACGCCGGATGGCTGACAGCTCGGTCTCTGACGCGAGGGATTACTTCCTGCGGGTTATGGAGTCGTGCGTGGAGGAGGTGACGGAGGAGTGGCAGAACTCTGTGCAACAGGTTTTGAAGGCGCTTAAGACCCACGTAAGTTCTTCACCACTAGGCCCATGCTTTCTTGCCGCACCCAAGCTAATCTGCGTACAGGCCCGCAACGTTAACGATCGCCGGGCGCAACGCATCACCGAAAGCGCGTTGCAGACACTGGAGGAGCTCATACAAGGCCTGGACGGTACAATTTCCGCTTGGGAACGGTTCAAGGAGATCGACCTCACCTACTTCGACCTCGACAATTCCCCACCGGAACGCCATCCCCCACCCGCAACATCGAAGCCAACATGCACAAGCTGCGCGCTCTTCAGTCCTCCATGCTTCACCACACAACCGACCTGCGAACTGTCATCACTCGCGTGAGTCCTATCACCCTGTCCCCACACTCCCCTCCCGCTTTTACACGACCATCCCCAACCCACCAACTCCTCCACTCATTCCAACACATAACTAACTAACCCCCCATCTCCACAGCTCTCCACCCTCACAACGCACAGCGCCACCCAAACCAGCATCGCCCTCCTCACCATAGCCGTCTCCTTCCTCCCCTTCACACTCACCGCTCTCCTCGTACACTCCAACCCGCATAACCACAGCCATAACCCCACCCAGACCCAGACCGCCGGAACGGACGACGGCGCCCGAGCCCACTCCACCACGCCGCAACACGTGCCCTTCTTCACCTTCACGCCCGCGCGCTACATGCTCGCGTCGTCTGCCATAGCGGCGATCGCGGCGTTGCTGTTTGTGGTGGTGGTGAATTGGGCGGCGGCGAGGGAGAGGGTGGGGGATGTTGTGAAGGAGGTGCTGGCTGGGGGGTGGGTGCCGTTTGGTGGGTTACGGTCACGGTCACGCTCTGGGGGTTCAGTGGGAGTTGGGAAGGGCGTTGATGTGGGGGGGTGGAAGGGAAAGGGAAAGGGGTTGGTGTGGTGGGGGAAAGGTGGTGGTGTTGGTGGTGTGGGCGGTGGTGGTGGGAAGAAGGGGGATAGGTATCAGAGGTTGGGGGAGGAGGGGGCTGAGTCGGAGGATGAGGCAGGGAGTGGGAGGGGGTTGCCTTTTTAAACGGTGGGATTGGTGGTCGGGGGTGTGTTGATGGAGTGGGAGGAGAGAATGGGGAAGGCGATAGAATGAGATACACTCTTTTAGGAGTTTCCTTTGTTGAAGAAACGACTGTTTAAATCCGCTCAGTAGGTGTCTGCCTACATAGCTATGCGTGATGATCCGATGCCCTAATCCCAGTCGGCCTGCCACAGCCGATTGCGTGTCGACACCAAGACGCAAGTCGGCATCCAGCTGAGCCGAAAGATCCATTTGAAATTCCAAGACTCTACGAGAAGATGCAAATCACGAAGGGAAAATTTGCACATAATCGATCAACGATGTATCGTATCTACTTGTAAATACACCTCGCTCTTTGAGTTCTTGCCTGATTCGCATCCAAGTTTGTGTTAGTTTTAGTACATCATCTTACTTCCCCTCCACGACCATCAAAAAAGCTGATGCATGAACATTGCCAACCTCAAGCCAATATAAGCAGTTGAGACGTAGGTAAGGGAAAAGAAGTTGACAATGTTACTCTCTGACTACAGTGACTAGGTCTTTGTTTTAGAGAGGGACGTTTGGGACTATGCGGTTTTGACGCGAGACCTGGAGTGAAAACGTTCGAAATACCCGTTAATGTTCTTTCTAATTAAACAAAAGAAGAAAAAGAATAGAGAAAGAAAGAAAAAGGGAAAGGAAAACAATGAAAAAGAAAAGGAAACAAGAAATAAGAAAAGTGAAAACCAAAAATGAAAGATTTTGAAGCATAGGCGATCATGATCGGGGCTCAGGTTTTGTTGGAAGTTGTGGCACTTGGCACTCGGACATTCGGTTGCAGAACATGCATGGCTGCCCAACGTGGGCGCAATGCAGCCTACGTGGGGGGGGGGGCCAAAAGCTGACGACGAGCTATTTTACACAAGATGAGGGAAAGGACAGACAGAGAGAGGAACAACCTTCAATTGATGACTTTAGGGATGCTCCGAGGATCCCAACCCACTGTTGTAAGCTCCATCATCTGTGTGATAACCGTGGAATCGTGGCTGTTGGTTTCCAACAGGTTTATTTAAAACTTCTCGGCCCTCCCCGATCAAGGGGCTGGTCTGGGGTATACGAAGCGCCGGATATCGTCTCGACAGAAGCGTGATTCCTTCCGGTTTGAGAATAGTCTCGCGAAGGCCACTAGATGTCCAGTAGGGTAATGCCGATTACTGATACTCAAAGCCCAAGAAAATTGGGCGCTAGCCTCTGGGTATGAATCAGCAACCACTCCAGGACAAGGGCCAACACGAGAGATCTCCTCCCGGGTATTGGCCGGAGTCCCACCCTTCATTGTGGGCTTGTAGAATACGACATTGTCCCGTCGAGATATCTGGAGAGGGGCAGAATGGTGTAAGTCATGGTAATGGTTGATTTGGTAGGTGACATCACGCCTCTGAATAAGCTCTCAGATCACGTCTCCTGAACGGAGGAGAGAATACGAGATTAGAAATGTGTATTTAGGGCCATGGTAAAACGCTGCATTGAAACCCAAGTTCCGGTTCTTGACATCCACGGCCACATTCACTTATCACACCATGGTCTGTACTCGGGTGGCGTCCACCCTCTTCGCGGCTGTGGCTTTCGCCATCACAGCCCATGCTCTTCCATCCCCACTTACCAAAGTGACTCATGAGCAGCGGGAGGCCATCCACGGCCAGTGGACCAAGGTCGGCCGTGCCGCCACAGACACGCCTCTGACCCTGCGCATTGGGCTGAAGCAGCGTAACCTAGAACGCGCCGAAGAGTTCATCCACGCCATCTCGAACCCCCTGTCCGAAACATACGGCCAGCACTGGTCGCCTGAGCAAGTTGCTGAGGCGTTTGCCCCGAGCAACGATGCCGTCACCGAAACCGAGCAATGGCTAGTCGGCGAGGGCGTTGCCAGCGACGACATTTCGAAAACGGCCGGCCGCAACTGGATCAAGGTTACTACCACGGTGGGCAAGGCCGAGTCGCTCCTCAATACCTCTTACAGCGTTTATGAAAATGCCGATGGAGCTCGACTTGTTGCATGCGAGTCTTACAGCGTCCCAATTACCGTTCAAAGACACATTGATCTGGTTGCACCCACGATCCAGTTTGACGAGAGGGAGGCCGTTGTTACCACCCGCGATATCAAAAAGCGGGCGGAAGCGATTGCCCCCAAGCTCAAGAAGAAGCTTCCCCATGGGCATGTCAAGGCCGACCCATTGAAAGACTGCAGCGAGGTGACGACCCCAGCATGTCTAAGAGCTCTGTAAGTACATGCTTGCATTGAGTATCACAGGCCTACAGGGCTGACTATGGCAGTTATGACATCCCGGAAAATGCCGAGGCCGTAGAGGGCAACAGTTTTGGCATCGTGGAGTTCGCTCCCCAGAGCTACAACCAAGACGACCTGAACACCTTCTTCTCCATTTACGGCAACGGCAACATTGCCAACGGAACCTCCCCCATTTTCAACGGCATCAACGGGGGCTACTTATCTACCGAGTCCGGCTCCGGAATCCGCGGCGAGTCCAACTTGGACCTGTGCTACGCCATGTCGCTCACCCACCCCCAGAACGTAACGCTGTATCAAGTCGGCGACAGCGTGGCCTGGAACCCGGCCACTAACAACAACTTCCTCGACGCCATCGACGGGTCCTACTGCACAACCGACGGAGGCGATGATCCGGTCTGGGACGGCGTTTACCCGCACGACGCTGCCACCCCCGGCGCTTATACAGGCGAGCCCATGTGCGGCGTGTACAACGCAACCAAGGTCATCTCGGTGTCGTACGGCGGCAACGAGAATGCCCGGCCTGCCAGCTACCGTGCTCGTGAGTGCGCCGAGTACATGAAGCTTGGCCTGATGGGCGTAACCGTCTTGTTCTCCTCTGGTGACACTGGCGTTGCTGGCTTGAGGAGCCAGTGCGTCAAGCCCGACGGCTCATACACCCCTGTGGCGGCCGACTACGGCGAGTTCAACCCAAGTATGTGCCACCTCCACCCCTCACCCCTCCCCCCCCAAAACCCGAGTTCAATCTAACAAGCAACAACAGTGTTTCCCGGCACCTGCCCCTGGATCACCTCAGTTGGCGGCACGGCCCTGCCCGCCGGCAAGCTCGTGGGCACGCCTGAAGTGGCCTCGTACGACTTCGGCTCCGGCGGCGGCTTCAGCAACCTCTTCTCGCTCCCGTCCTACCAAGCCGACGCCATCAAGGGCTACTACGCGCAGCACGACCCCGGCTACAACGCGTCGCGCTACAACAACACACAGCAGGCGCGCGGGTACCCGGACGTGGCGCTGGCGGCGCAAAAACTACATCACAGGTATCGACGGCGGGTTCATGGCCTTTTCGGGCACGTCGGCGTCGGCGCCCACGTTTGGGGCGATGATCACGCTGATTAATGGGGAGAGGCTGAAGGTTGGTAAGGGGCCGGTGGGGTTTATTAATCCGGTCTTGTACGCCCATCCGGAGGTGTTTCAGGATGTTGTGGATGGAAACAACCCGGGTTGTGGCACTAAGGGGTTTAGTGCGGTGGAGGGGTGGGATCCGGTGACGGGGTTGGGGGCACCCAACTATGAGAAGCTGAAGGCGGTGTTCCTGGCGCTCCCTTGATTGTGGAACGGAACACACCTCCACTCCACTTTGGGAATTTATGGATATTTAACGTAGAGACAATGGGACTCAGCTGGATCGGGCACGCACCTATATTTGTTCTGGTACCTACTACTGATTAATAGCATCGTGCCTGAACTGAGACCAACCTCGTTCCCTGTCTCCTGTCTCAACACACTGGCCTCCGACCAAAGCTTGAAGTAAGCCTTGAGATGGTGGCAGTCGCCGTTGTATGAGACCAATCTGGGTATACGTAGTTGCCGTTTTCATTCCCAGTTCTGGGAGAGGGTGCGTTGGCCGTCCAGTTCTGCCTAGAGGATTGCCATGATGGATGCCGGCCCTTTTGTGGACTACCGGAGTTGTTGATGCCTTGGGGCAAATCTACCATCACAGCAGGGGGCGAGGGGGCTGTTCCCAACCGATAGCCGATAGTCAGGGAAATCGACTAGAGTGTTAACCAGACATGCGTGAAAGACCATTCATTGATAGGGCGGCTATCCACTATAACTCAACAGCTACCAACATCATAGGAGCTCGATCTCCACATTTTCGCTGCCGACAGTGCCTTGTATCATTTCTTGCATGTGGTTGATGGTTGAACCAAAGGGTGAGATGTATGTGACCCCGTATGTAGCCGACCTGTTGCGGACAGCGAGAATAATGCCGACAGCCTCGGCATGGCCGTTGAAAACGAGCGAGCCTGAGTCGCCGCGGTTGGCAAACAAAGGGTAAGTCGGATTGGCAACGACAGCGATTGCTTTGCCCTTTACTGGAGTCGAAACCTTCCCGCCATCAGCCCCGACCATGGGATAGTCAACCGTGACACTCGGGTCAATGCTGTGGAGATAGCCGGTTGTGCACCCCGTCGTGCGGCCAACCTTGAATACACGCATATCCTTCCTGACTTCCTCTGTCAAATCATCAGTAGCTATATAGCGACGTGTACTCCGAGGCTCCCAGTCCACCTCCTCCACGTCGCGGGTGGTTAGACTGCTCATGATGTCGTCCTCAAACGTCTGTCTACTCTCATCCGAAGGGATCTGTTGCTACCATGTCAGATGACTATTTTCCTCCTTGGACAAAAAAAGAAAAAAGAAAGCGGAGACCTACGTTGTTCAAGTTTTCGAATGTCGGGAACCGTCTTGGATGAAGGGAAAACAGAGCCCAGTCCAGCAGCCAGTGACCCTCCAAGCTTGCTTGTACCCCCGAAGATGCGTACATGGTGCTAACAGCACGCTGAAACTTCAGGGCGCGGAGTCTCTGAGCTTCTGCCTCTTGTACCCGAGCAGGTGCAGCGCGGGGAAAGTTTAGGATGTTCCGGGATTCCTGGCCCCAGTGGATGTTGTCTCTGTCCGCTGGACAAACCACAGCTGTATCTCTCTGGCTAGGTTCGGTTGGGGCCTTGTAAGCTGGCGGATTGGGTGTGTTAGCTTTACCGTCGTTGCTACACTGGAATGCTGGGTTGCGGAATCCGGATGGACAACACTCACGGGAGAGAACATGGCTGCACGTCATGCCAAAGTATTGAGTCGGCATGCTGCCCACCGTGATGCCCACAAAGGCGCCCAGTGTGCCCGGGCCATCCATGCTACCCTCAAAACCAATGCTCGCACCTGGGAGGGGCGGTGCTTGATATGATAGAACGTCGTTGCCGCGGGCTGGATATCGATTGTCAGCCTCGCTTGTTCCGTCGGCGGCCAGGACAATGACCTGTTCCGCAATTTCGATAGCGATGTCGCCGAGTCGTTCATCATAGCTGGACGGGAGTCAGCAGCGGATCAGGAGCATGAATTGGGATTGGATACAGGGTTGGGCAGGGAAGGGAAGGGCTCACCTCTTCAGGACAGTCTCCAGGTTCGTGATGAGCTCAATGGCTTCTGGTTGACTCAGTGAGCCCGGGATAACCGTGACCAATAAGGTCAGCTCGGCGGCCTCGCTGCTCTCCCCTTCGAAACCGATACGATAACCGCAGAGGGAGGTCAGCACGTCCGACTTTGTCCGCTCTACGGCCTTCCGCAGTTCGCCACGGAATGTATCTTCGGTATCATCGCAATCGAATGCGGTATATAAAGATGATCGAGTTCCGCGCTAGTAACCAGCGATAAGGCAACCCTGGGGTGGGCTCCGACAAGGGGGAATAGGTAGGGTGGTGGGATGCGATTGATCCCGCGTCGAACGAGAAAATCATCGCCCTCGCCACCAACTTGGACTGCCATGTTTGGTGAGAGCGAGGTGTCCATGCCGATTGCTGGAAGAGTTAGAGATTCTTTTGTTATGGCCGCAAAACCAACGCGACTGCCGACCCGCTCTTTGTCGGCACCATGATGACTGAAGTATGCAACCTGGAAGGTACCTAGGTAGTTATGTCCTACACAGTTGTGGGGCAACGCAGTGCTGTTCGCTCCCGTCTTGCCTTGCACAAGTCAACCACTGAGGTGTTCTGGAACAGCTGGACTGATGGCCCGTGGTTGGCCAAAGAGCATCGTCACAGCACAGAGTCCCGCACAG
Source organism: Chaetomium olivaceum (assembly GCA_039881045.1). Classification (NCBI taxonomy): domain Eukaryota; kingdom Fungi; phylum Ascomycota; class Sordariomycetes; order Sordariales; family Chaetomiaceae; genus Chaetomium; species Chaetomium olivaceum. The sequence continues at coordinate 18,316 of JAYWVB010000074.1, read as the reverse complement.
TTCGTTGCTCTTGTCTTGCCACCATGATGTCCCGTTGATATTACTAGATTAACCCCGTGATAGAGGTTTATATGTACACTTCTTCGTCAGGAACCATCTCTATCTCAACTTCAAATTGTTGTCTAAGTCTAGGTACTTTTCCGCATGTTTGGTCGTCCTGTTCAATGAAGGTGATGCGACTCAGGGAAGTTAATCGAATTGGGGTAATAATACCTAATTTGGCAACGGACTACAACAGCTGCTGAGTGGCGCAATGGCACAATGCTCCTTCGGCCTCGGCGCGGAGATACGATAACGATGGTCGAGCGCCACGGCCAACCCCTCACCTCTGACTCTCGGTTGATGCCATGTACCAGGGTTCGGTACAAGGGCGCGCTGCGGGACTCGGATAATACAGGACCCCAAAGCATATTGATTGCACAGTACACGGGGCTTCTTTCGCCCGCGACTGATGAGTGACTCAACCATGCGGTGACGTTTGATACCTAGTACAGATATATGGTGAAACCGCCCCCTCTGCTATGTCTCCAAATCAAGAGGTTTTTCTCTCCTACCAATAACCCTTCCAACAACGCAGTCCTAACCAAATTCCCACTTCAAAAACCACATCATCAATCATCACTCTCATACCATGGCACCGACACCCGCCACCCTCGCCATCCCGGCCAGCGCGCGCATCCACGCCCTCCTCAAGCGACTGCACGCCGCCTCGGCCGCCCAAGAAAACACCCTCTCCCAGTACTGGTTCTACCTCCGGCGCACCCTCGCCTTCTACCTCTTTTCCACCACCTGGACCGCTTCCGCCGACGACCACATGCGCGACAAGTTCGTCGCCCTCGAAGAAGACAAGTGCCACTTCGTGTACCTGCTGGCGCGCTCGTCAGGTGCGCTGAATATCGTCGAGGCGGGGACCAGTTTTGGGGTTTCGACCATTTATTTGGCGTTGGCGGTGGGGCAAAATGTGGCGGATCGGAAGGCGAGGGGAGAGAGTGTAAGTGGGAGGGTGGTGGCGACGGAAAAGGAGCCGACTAAGGCGGCGCGTGCGAGAGAGCATTGGGCCGAGGCGGGGGATAAGGTGGCTGGGGTGATTGAGTTGCGGGAAGGTGATTTGTTGGAGACGCTGAACAGGGATGATATGCCGGAGCAGGTTGACTTTCTGCTGCTTGATAGTGAGTTTCTCTCTTTGTTTTCGCTTGTGTGAGATTGGGACTGACCTGATGTAGTTTGGACTCCCATGGCGCTCCCTACGCTCAAGATCGTCCAGCCCCGGCTCAAGAAGGGAGCAGTCGTTCTAGCCGACAACACGAAGATGGCTCGGGCCTTGTACGGGGAATATCTGAACTATATCCATGACCCCGCCAACAGCTTCAAGACGACCGAAGTGCCGTATTCTGGTGGCCTGCAGATGTCTGTGTATCTCCCGGGGGACGATTCTTAGCTGAGTTCTGAGTATCGTGTTCTGAAGCACGTAACGCATTAACGGAGGAACCCCTGAGGACCTATTACGGTTTTGGGCGAGGGATAAAAATGTTGTTAGCAACTGGATGCATAGTTGGTCAGTCATCGCGTGTTCCCTTTTTTGCAAGTGGCAAAGGACTCTTCCTGTTAGTATAACCTCCAGACCGAAACGTATCATTAGGTTGTAATAGAAAATGGCTGTTGAAGTCCACGGCTCAACTCTCATCTGTCTGACACTGCCACTCCCACCATACTCCACGCCCCCATACGCACACACTTATCAGTCAACCATGTTCTGGCCGGGGATACTAGCGACCCCTGCGAGATGGTCAGACTTTCAAGATCACTGCAATATTTGCTTCTGTGATGTCACTTACATCCATTGACATCGTCCTCGACTGTCTGGGGAAGTGTGCACTTTATAGACTCGTCAAAGGTCTGGTGTTCCAACACGTCGCAGACATCACCCGTGCAACGGGCATCCATCGCGCGTTGGAGCGAGTCATCCTTCCAGCCGAACACGTAGTCACCGTGCTGGGTGTAACCGTCCCTGTGGATGGTTTGTCAGCAACAGCCCTCCACCTCCAATCTCTCCTTCCTTTGGTAAGTGGGACTCACTTGTCGTTGGTACTCCAAACAAACGGCTGCGAGCCATCCTCGGGCCATATCTCCTTATCGTTGAAGGGGGTTGTCTATGATGAAGTCAGCAAAGAAATTGACTCTCTCCCCTCTGCTAGTATCACCGGCCTATTGCCAGCCGAGCGGGGAGTAAGGTTCAAGAACCTAGTAAACTTACATCCCAAATAGTCTCCAGCATAACCTGGGGAATCTTTACCGGGTGTGTCTCCGGGCAGACCCCACCGTCCCGGTTGGTATCAAACGTCCCGTTGGGATAGGCGACATGGCTCTTATGATCCGGGGTATCCGTGTTCACGCCATCCCAGCACGTAGGGAAAGTAATCACCGAACGGATCCCACCCACACAGGGCTCCGCGGGCAGGGTCTGTGTGTCCGGCGCGGCGCAGTTTAGGTTGCTGTTGTCCCCTCCTTGGGCATGCAGCGGTGGCAAACCTTGGGGTCCTGGCCGGGTTCCTTCAGGGTGGCATCGCCCACGAGCATCCGAAAACCCGGTTTAAAGGCGGTCACTTTGGTTTTGCCGTCGTGGGGAGGGATGTAATAGACGGTGATGCCGCCGTTGCCGCCTAGGCCGAGGTTGGGGAGTTGTGGTACGCGCTTGTAGGTGCCGTTTCGGGCCCGGAAGTAGAGGACTGCGGTCCAGTAGTTGGAGAAGTCTTCGGTGAAGGTGCAGCTGGTGCAGGTGGAGGCCTTAACGAGATCGTGTGTGCTCGGGTCCATGGTCGCATTGAACGAGTTGCCCCCGACAATCTGGTGGAGATGCGGTGAGGGTATGGAGCCGGGACTAACCAGGGGATCTAGACGTTCGATGACTAGCTGCGAGCACTGGAAACGCAGCATGGCTGGTATCCCGGATGGCACCGGCAACCCCTGGCTGTAGCCATGCTCTATGAGAAGAGCTAGGGCGAGAGCTTTCCACTGCATTGTTGACAAAATTATGTTGGGCTTCGAAAGGCAGAACGTTTGTCAATATCGACACTAACATGAGCAATGACCGTCTAGGGTGGTTCACGGCTTTTAGGGACGCCGCGCTGGGGCGCTCCCACTAGCCGCCACCTCCCATATGCCGCTTCTGCGGTGCTGACTCCCGTCGTCTAATTTAAATTACTCCTAGATTGGTATTCTAATCAGTGCTACCATTGGACCTCTCCCCTCCAAGATTGTCACAGATATCGGTAATCTCAGACCAACTACATCCCTTGGGCATATTGGATCCCGTCCCGTACCTTATTTTCCTAGGTCTGTGGATACATCGGTTCGTGTGTCTTTACAACCCAGCGGCTGAGTTTTCGGTGCGCGGGGTAAAAGAAATGGCCGGATGAAGTGTTCTAGAAGCAAAACAGGGGGTCGAGGTGGCGATCGTATTGATTGCAGGGTGATCACGTACCCGGCCGCAGGTTGTGAAAGCAGGAAAAATGTAGACCTTGGGTCAGATTCGCGGTTACCGCCTCTGAATCCAGGCTTGGGTGACATCCCTGCTTCATGTGAGTAACTAAGGGCATAATCCGGCATGCGCCCGCATCTTGTCAGGGCTACAGTAGCCCGACTGATGATAGCCTGCCTGTACCTTATCTGGTGTGAGTATTTGCATTTCTAGACCGTGTCCACCGCCGCAACGACTCTGAGCGGCCCATGGTCTACTCAGCACAATCAGGGTACCTTACATAAATACCTGCTGCAGATCAAGCTCCGTCCCATATCAGAGCACCTCTTGCACCCAATCATGCAATAACCAACATGTTCCCCTTAAACTTATCACACCCCTCGCCATCAGCCAAAGCCCCAAGCCCTCCAAAACCCATCATAAACGATGCGCCATAACTACCGCCCTCATCCGATCCTGATGACTCCACAGCCGCCCCATTGCCTCGGCCGGTACCATGCCCTTGTCCTCCATGACCTGCAAAAATTCATCTTGGCTTTCCAACATCTGCCGCTGCCCATCCAGTGAGGCCCGCATCTTCTCCTTCTCAGCCCAGAGGGATTCGTTCTCACTGCGCAGGTCGGCGACTCTCTTCCTCAACCGGCAGGTGCACTTCGGTGTGTGGCCGCATGAGCTGCAAGCTGGCGCCGGCGGCTCAACCGCGGTAATAGTTTCAGTGAATTGAGGCAGGGAACCGGGGTCGGAGATTGCTGCGGCTCGGCTAGCCTGACATAGGTCCGCTCGGTGTGGTTGACTCGGATCCGTAGCAATGGGTCCAAGACGGAAGAATCGCTCCAGTTCGTCTTCGTCGAGATCCTGGGCGGTCGGTGCATCGAACATCGTCTGCGATGGGAAGTAGCTCGTTGGCTCGGGCAATATGTAGTCGTCAACCGAGGGGATAGTGGGGATAGCAACCGCTGCCTCTGGATGATCCACGGCGGGCCCCGACCCTCCTTCAGCACCCGTTATCGAAGTTTTGAGCCCCGGCTGATCACAGTATTCTTGCGCTTGTCGATGGGGCAAAGGGCCTGTAACTAACGCGACGACTCCTTCTTCCGCCGGATCTGTGGGCGGCGCAACAGTCTGATTCCCCGACATGGGAGTCGACCCGGAGGATTTGTCGAATCACTTGCCGGGGTCCACATACTGTCAGGGCTCCTATTAGGACTGGTCTCCTCCGTGAACGAATTGCGATGGTTTACGGTATCATAGTCTGGTTTGCAAAGGGGTTTAGTGGGTGCGTACGGTAACAACCCGGTTGTGCCATGTTCCACAAGCTGGATGCGTGCTTACATGGGGTGTGGTGTGCGCGGAAACCCTGCGAATTATAGCTTTCCACATTGTCGATGTAACGGGCTGTGCCCGAGGTGGGCCTCGGTAACCCTCGGCCAGCTCACGTACAAGCACGGTCCACCGAACCCCTGGATGAAGCTATTCCCAGTTGCCCCACAGCGCACCGAACATTCTAGCAATGCGCTCGGGCCACCGCACTCACGATCATAAAGCAGCCCCACGAGCTGCCAGACTCTCTCATCTTTCCTTTTCTTCTTCAAGCTTAGTGTACTCGTAGAGTCGTCACCAGCTAGTTGCAATATACTCCTGGGACCGTTACATTACACTAAGCTTCCTTCTTCTGTTGTTGATTTCAGAGAAGGTCTGTGTCGTCAACGAGGCGGCAAGACACCCACGGTTCAACGAGACATTAGCGAAAGCCCTTGCATCGAGCGAGGCACTACGGTTCCGCAAGACACCGGCGAGATCGACCGGTTGAGCGAAGAGCAAGATACCGGCACCAACCGGTTGAGCTAACGAAGCAACTCCTGTCCTCCTCACGTGGACAGTCGAGAACGAAGAGGCTCGCGTTGTCAACGAGGCAACGGAGTAACACCCGGGCTGTGAGCTTCGGCGGCACAGGAGGGTAACGAATCCCACATTTCCAACCGTTACGTCACAAGGGCGAAAATCTCGTGCCCAAGGGAGCCGAGTAGCCAGACACGACCGGAACACGACGAGAAGTCCTCCATTGAGCGAGGCACACCACGAACGAGACCTAGAGGTATAGCATCCCTAGCTCAACAAACATCCCGGACAGGATGTCCGGAAACGACGACGCAATGACGGACGGACAGGAGACTTCCCAGTTGGCTCGGCTGGTGCAGCTCCTCACCACGCAGCTGGAGACGATCCAAACCGGACAGTCGGAACAGACCCGGCGGTTCGCTGAGATGGAAGCGCGCCAAGCCCAAGAACGAGAGGAAAACCAGGCGCACATCAAAGCCCTACAAGCGAGTCTTGCCTCTCTCCGCACAACTCCAGGAGGAAATACCCCGCGATCACCTTTGCCAGCCGACCTAGCTCCCCAAGCGCCTCTACCCCCCCTGCAATGCCCGCGTCAACTGGTCAGACAAAAAAAAGACCGACGTTGCCAGACCCTCCTCGTTTCGATGGGACCCGGAGGAAATTCCGTACATGGAAGCAAGAGATGGAAAGTAAGCTGGAGGCCGACGGTCCAGCAATCGGGACTGAAAGGGATCAGTTCTCCTACATCTTTGCCCGTCTCACAGACGGACCCCAGGCAATGGCTGCAGCCTTTTATGAACATTGCAAACAGAACGGAACTACCGAGCCTTTCGAGTTTTTACGCTACCTGGCTACCTGCTACTCGGACCCAAACCTCTCCCAGAAGGCCCTTGACAGGCTGGGTTCGATGACCCAAGGAGACAGAGAGTCGTTTGCTTCATTCTTGCCCAAATTTGAAAAGGAGCTAGCCGATGCGGGTGGAGCTGGCTGGACATCGGCGGTCAAGATCAGCTATCTCAAGAAGTCACTCAACAAGGAAATGCGGAAGGAGCTCAAGAGCCAGCTCAATATGCCCGAGGAGTACCATAAATATGTACGCGCTCTCCACGACCTGGGCGCCAACCTTGACGAGTTCCGCGTTTTCTCCCAGCGGCAGAGCTCCTGGCAGAACGCCCAGAGAGAGGCCCAAGCCAGAGCTAAAACGCCCCCTCCCCGCGCCGTTTCCCCGGACGCGATGGACTGGGAGCCTACGAAGATCAGCAAGGCAGTCCAGCGCCAGAACAAGGAATTAGCAGGCAAACGAGCGAAGTGGGTCGATGAGAGGGAGATGGCGCTGCGCCGTAAGGAAAAACGATGTCTACGTTGTGGTAGGGACGGCTGCTGGGTTTCGGAATGCCCTCTCCTCCCCCCAAAGCGTCCCGACCTCCCAGCCCGAGCGCAGGTGAAAAGATCGCAACCCAGGCTCCCTAAAATCGAAGACTTAGTTGATGTGGATGACAGCTCATCTGAGCAGATGACGTCGGACGACGAAGAGTTAAAAGAGTAGCTCCTGGTAAAAGTCGTCACCAGGAGCATTTGGAGGCGGTACGAGAGTGGAAGCGCGTGGAAAGGAGATGGACGGCGAGCCTTTTTATGTTAATTTCGGTATCAATGGAATTCATTACACCAAGGCCCTTGTTGACAGTGGATGCCTCTGTTTCGCCACCATCAGCCTTTCACTTGCTAAACGCTTACGCCTCCCGCGCATCCCCATCACCCCCCGTGACCTCGACCAAGTCAACGTCTTAGTGAAGGAAGCTATCACACACGTTGCCTACGCAGACACCGACATCGACGGACACAAGAGAAGGCGGGTTTTCTTCTACGTTATCCCTGACCAAGGGGACGACGTCATCATCGGTCGGCCATGGATGGACGCTGATGAGATGGAATTGGCCCCCACGAGGGGGGAACTCTACATCGGCACGTCTGGCTTAGCGGTCAAAGAACGCAGTCACACAAAGGAGATCGACTTCCCAGTCAAGGGACAGACGGCGGGCATTTTTAAAGCACTGGTCAGGAGGATCCGAAGTACTCACCCTGGTAAGAGGGGGCCTGCTCAGGTGTTCGCAGCAAGTTTGGCAGATATCGAGAAGGCACTCGCCCCAAAGAAACACAGCGACCCCCGCCAGAAGCTGCCAGAGCATTACCATGACTTCCTTCCACTATTCAACAGGGGGCAAGCCGACCAGCTACCTCCCCACCGGCCAGGTATCGACCATGAAATTACACTGGAGAAGGACACGAACGGCGCCGACAAAGCTCCTCCCTGGGGACCGCTGTACGGTATGTCGAGAGAAGAGCTGATCGTCTTACGGAAGACCCTGACAGAGCTCCTCGACAAGAACTTCATCAGAGCGAGCAGCTCCCCAGCGTCCGCGCCAGTGCTGTTCGTCAGGAAACCAGGTGGTGGTCTTCGTTTCTGTGTCGACTATCGGGGTCTGAATGCCATCACCCGCAAGGATAGGTACCCGCTACCTTTGATTGGCGAGACATTGCGATCCTTGTCGAAAGCAAAGTGGTTCACGAAGCTGGACGTGATTGCTGCCTTCCACAAAATCCGCATCAAAGAAGGAGAAGAGTGGAAGACAGCCTTTCGCACGAGGTATGGGCTCTATGAGTGGCTGGTTACTCCTTTCGGCTTGACCGGCGCGCCAGCCACTTTCCAACGATACATCAACAACACGCTTCGCGAGTTCCTCGACGAATTTTGCTCGGCCTTCATCGATGATATCCTTATCTATTCGGATGGCTCTCTAGCAGACCATAGAAAGAAGGTCCGGATGGTCTTGAAAAGACTCCAAGATGCAGGGTTGCAGATTGACATCGATAAGTGTGAATTCGAGGCCAAGAGCGTCAAGTATTTGGGTTTCATCGTTGACGCCGGAAAGGGGATCCGAGTTGATCCGGAAAAGATCAAGGCGGTTGCGTCGTGGGAGCGCCCAAGGACCGTCAAGGGAGTACGCGGGTTCATTGGATTTGCCAACTACTATCGGGAGTTTGTACCAAACTTCTCGACCGTAGCGATGCCGCTCATCGCTCTGACCAAGAAAGGAGCCCTCTTTCTCTGGACGGATCAGTGTGAAGAAGCCTTCAAAGAGCTGAAGAAGCTATTGATCAGCGCACCGATCCTTGCACAATGGGACCCGGACCGGAAGACAATTGTGGAAACGGACTCGTCGGGGTACGCGATCGGAGGAGCCCTGTCTCAGTACGACGATGAGGGGGTCCTTCGCCCAGTGGCGTTCTTTTCGAAGAAGAACAACTCGGCAGAGTCGAACTACCCAATCCACGACAAGGAGCTTCTAGCTGTGATACGGTGCCTGGAACAGTGGGACGCCGAGTTGCGAAGCGTGCCGTCATTCGAGATCTGGACCGACCACAAGAACCTCGAGTACTTCCAGAAGAAGCGCCAACTCAGTGAGCGGCAGGTCCGCTGGGCTGAGATACTCGCCCGATACAACTTCTCGTTGACGTACCGGCCGGGAAAACAGGCCGTGGTTCCTGACGCCCTGTCTAGAAGAGAGCAAGATATGCCCCAGAACGCCGATGATGAGCGGCTCACGGGCCGCTGTTTCCAGTTATTGAAGGCTGCGAGAGGCAGAGCACTCCGCGTCAACCGCGGTGCCGCGGTGATGGTTCGAACTGGTTTTGTCAAGAACGGCGACCAGGACGGAGGAACAGACGATGAGGCAGACAAGTCGGATCCACCGGAGAACCCATTCGCCGACGCCCCGTTGAAGGACCTCTGGAATCAGGGGCTGGAGGCAAACAACCGCTATTGGCTCATTCGGAAAATGGTTCTTGATGGCGAACGTCAGTTTCCTAGCCAGTGGGGGTTGCCCATCTCAATATCCGAGTGTTCTATCGACGAAGGAAAGCGGCTATGTTGGCGGGACCGCATTTGGATCCCCTACTTGGAGCCCCTACGTACTCGGATAATCCAGGAGACCCACGACTCGACGCTCGCCGGCCACCCAGGGAGAGATCTCACCAAGTCCCTTGTCAGTCGGAAGTACACGTGGCCGGGGCTCAGTCAAGATGTCCGGAGGTTCGTCCGAAACTGCAACGTCTGCGGGCGAACGGCTGTCTGGCGTGAGAAGAAGCGAGGACTGCTCAAACCTCTGCCCATCCCCGAGCGGATGTGGTCGGAAATCTCGGTAGACTTCGTCACCGACTTGCCTCCCTCCGGTCCAGACCAAGCGACGAACATCATGGTGATTACGGAAAGACTGTTCAAAAATGTGATTTTCGAGCGGATGGCTTCAACCACCACAGAGGCCGTGGCAGAACGCCTGGTGGACTCCCTGATACGACATCACGGTTTCCCGCGCGCGATCGTTTCAGACCGAGGGCCGCAGTTTGTGAGCTTGATGTGGAAACGGATCTGTGAACTGCTCAAAATTACGCGGAGATTGTCGACGGCGTACCATCCAGAGACAGACGGAGCAACAGAACGGATGAATCAGGAGATCGAACATTACCTCCGTTGCTACACCACGTATTGGCAAGACGACTGGGCTGACATGCTTCCGACTGGGATGCTGGCTATCAACAACCGTGACGCAACGTCAACAGGGATCAGCCCATTCTTCGCATCACACGGGTACCACGTTGACCTCGTGGATTTCGCCGACGACAAGGAAGGGGAGGAACCCCTCCGCACAGAGGGGCAGTCGCCGGTAGCCAAAGGAGAAGCGTTCGTCGCGCGACTGAGAGAGGCCACAGCGTTCGCCCAAGCAGCGATGGCATCCGCACAAGAGCGGCAGGAGGAGTACGCCAACCAGGCACGACAGGCCGCAGAGCAGTTCCACGTGGGAGACAAAGTCTGGTTGAGGCTAAAGAATGTCAAGACCACTAGGCCTTCGAAGAAGCTCGACTGGCTCAACGCCAAGTACGAGATTACCGAGGTGATCAGCTCGCATGCCTACCGGCTGAACACGCCCCCCGGAATACACTCCGTCTTTCACGTCTCTATGTTGAAGAGAGCCGCCGACGACCCATTACCGTCGCAGGTTCAGGACGACACGCAGCCCCCAGCCATCATCGCTGAAGACACTGGGGAACAGGAGTGGCTCATCGAGGAGATTCTCGAGGCGAGACAAAGAGGGAGGGGCCACCAAGTGCTGGTTAAGTGGGCAGGTTATGTCCAACCAACCTGGGAGCCATTGAGCGCCTTTCTAGACACGGCAGCGCTGGACAAGTTTGAGGCAGAGCACGGGAAGATCACGCAGGACCTTGATCAGGACCAGAATAGAAGATACCCGGTCGAAGAAATCCTCGAGGTTAGGAAGAGAGGGAGGGGCAAACAAGTCCTAGTCAAGTGGACAGGCTATTCACAGCCTACATGGGAACCCCTAGCGAACTTCTTGGAAACGGATGCTCTAGCCAGGTTCGAGGCTGCTCATGGGAAGATTAGGGACTAACAAAACCTCGAGGAGGAGGTGGAGGAGGGGGGTAATGTAACGGGCTGTGCCCGAGGTGGGCCTCGGTAACCCTCGGCCAGCTCACGTACAAGCACGGTCCACCGAACCCCTGGATGAAGCTATTCCCAGTTGCCCCACAGCGCACCGAACATTCTAGCAATGCGCTCGGGCCACCGCACTCACGATCATAAAGCAGCCCCACGAGCTGCCAGACTCTCTCATCTTTCCTTTTCTTCTTCAAGCTTAGTGTACTCGTAGAGTCGTCACCAGCTAGTTGCAATATACTCCTGGGACCGTTACAGTCGAACACAATGTCGGCAATTCGATACCAGGCCTCGTCACTCTGTCTAGAAATCCTTTCAGCCTTGAGCTGCGCGATTTGTGTTTCGGATAGCCAATGTTTCGGTGGACGGGGCCGCTGCAAGCAGTTCCTCATTTCATGACACTCCTGGGCGTCTTGTGTATTTTTGTATGCTTTCCAACAGTTTTGGCAGTGATGATCCAGCCCATGGCTCTCGAGAAGATGTTGTCTGTGTGCCAGTGAATGCTGTCAGCTACCAAACCCCCTGGCAAACTAACAAGGGTGGACTGAATAGGTCACGGACCATTGACCTCGAGTCGGAGGAATTGGAAGTCAACAAATGAACAGAAAAATAATAACTTATGAAAGGAGAAAGAAATGGAGAAAGGCCAGTAAATACATCCACGAAGGTAAAAAGAAGGAGTATAAGAAAAGTACATGTAGCTCACTTGATACGAGAGACGGTATTCCAGCCAAAACCACGTTTTGACCCGTGCGGCATACCACAGAACGGACTTTGTTGCGGGTTGCGCTTTTGGTATGGGCAGGCGTAAAGTTTCCCAAAGCTCGGGGCATTGTAGTCTTGTGGTTCTTTGGTCTCTCTTCTTTTTGGAGGCCGGTCCTCCTCGTTCCCTCCATCGCCACCGGTCCTTAGTCTTTTGGTCTGATAGCCGCCAGATGATTGGCCTCCGGTGTGGGCTGTCTGATCGCTTTGTGAGCTTGTACCAGCTGCTGTGTGGCTACCGGTGTGTTCGTGTATATTATGATGCCTCGTGTCGCTGCCAAGACAGCGTTGCGCCGTCCCCACCTCGGCACCGTTGTCCTCGGCATCCCTGTGACTTTCTCGACATTCGCCTATGACTTTGGCGGCGAACTGCTCAAGGCCAAATTTGCTGCCCCCTTCATACCAGCTCTCTGGCCATGGAGTTGGTGCTCTAGAATCACCATCCGCATCTAGCTCTTCTTCGTCACCGGCCGACGTTTCCACGCCAGACTCTCCGGTATTCGTAGGGCAACTTGCAACTTGGTTGCACAGGCAGGTGCTCCTTGCTTCAGTCGATAACCCTCCAGCTTCGCTCCGGCGAATCGACAGCCTAAGTGGAATTTTGCTAGAGCTTGGCGCGTTGGTTCCAGTGGTTGTGTCCCCCGAAGCGTTCGATGAGCTCGCGGAAGAGTTTGTCCTACGGCGTTCAATGCCGACCAAAGTGCGTTCCCAATCGTTGTCAGGATCCTCCCATTGACTCAGGGGCCAGTAGAATGGCACCTTTATTCTTGACACGCATCTCCTAGTTAGCGCCCAAGATCAAAAGCCAGAGAAGAAACATACATAGTTGAAGGCTCAGAGCCATCCATAGAACCTGCTCTATCCTCCATCCCGTCAACAAGGTCTCCATCACTAAGGATAGTCAATGCGTCAAACTCCGGTTGTGCTTTTGCGAAAGGTGTGTCACCAAGTTCCACCAGATTGTCTTCGGTCAACGAAGGCGGGGCTTCCGCGTTCGAGTTCGGGGTTTCGTCAGGAAAGCAGTGCCACGGAGTCACCTGGAAGACTGACACATACCCGCTATCCTCGGTATTCATGGATAATCCAGAGTCGGAAGAAGAAAAGGGGGCGGCATCCTGGGTTTGTTGGCTACTTTCGTGCATCTCCAGAGCCGGCCCCAAGTTATGGCCCTCCGCCAACCTGCAACGCGAGCTCCAATGAGGATCAAGCAGAATATCTGCGGTCAATAAACGCGAGGCTACCGGGGTTGAGTTCGAGGTTTCGTCAGGCAGGCACGGCCACGGAGTCACCTCGAAGGCGGACACATATCCGTCGTCTCTGGTATTTAAGGATAGCACATGAGCTGGAGAGGGGGCCGGGGCGGTATCCCGAGCTCGTTGAATCCTTTCGTGCTTCTCTAGATCCGACTCCAAACTGTGGCCCTGTGCCAACCTGTAACACGAGTCTCGATGGGGCTCAAGCATCATCGTCGACGCATCATCGATGTCCAGTAATGATGATGTTGGGTGACAACTTGTAAATCTCGGGCACATTGGAGTAGATATAGAGCACTGAGTTTCAACCGGGTAATATGGGCATGGGGCATCGGTTGTCCACATATCGCCTAGTTGACAGAGATGCACCTGCTCGATGTGTTGAAAGGGACCTCTGCAATGCAGGGTATTATGCAATGCGCCTGCAAAAGTGTCTGGAGAGCTCGGTTTGATTAGCTCAAGGTTTTTACTGAGGAGACTGCGGGCAATTGCCAGCGTTTGACAAACGCACCTAGAGGGTACTTGGATATGCGTCTAGCCCGAACTGAGTCATGAGAACGACGTCCCCATCGTACATCCATAGCGGGTAGCCCAGCTGACTCGCGGTGGCTACGATGCACTTCGATGCGCACAAACAAGATGAGTGAATTTGATTAGATGCAAAAAAGCCGTCAGCGGGGAATGGGACACATGGGGGAGTACTCACATGTAGTACGACGTACAAGTCGGCGAGGGGGCGTCCCCATATGCGCACGCTAAACCAAATTGGTGGGTATTTACGCCACAGCCACACTGGTCGTGGAGATGACACAATGTCTCGTTACCGAGGTACCTAGGCTTTGTGCCCTGCTGACACGGGGCGCTGAGGTGAGCGGTGAGCCCACTGTACCGACTGTTAGCACAAAGAGTTGGGTATTATGAGTTGCATGTCGTAGGATCGTTAAAAGCCCGACAATAGACGAGGAAGGTCGAGGTGATTGAGGTTTGTTTTGACTGAATGGATTGCCTACCTAGGTACCTACCTACCTAGGTAGGTATACCATTTGCATGTGTGGTTTGAAAACCATTAGAGTCAATTCTGGTTACAAACTTCTCGTCTGGAGAGGAAACTAGCACCACTCACTATTCCCTTACTTTTGAGGTTGAGTGCCGCAGGTCGAATTAATATGATCCCAGAGGAGACACATCATGGGGACGCATAGTTGACAGAAGAGAAGATTTGAAGCTTGATCATGCGCGCACATAACCGTAAGATGATGATAACTATAATATGTGCTCTTTTCTGTGTTAATCATTGTGTTTTATCCCAGCCTTTTGTCCAATGACCGGCCTTAAGTGTTCCGCGTCTCGATGACCCCAAGGCACGTATCAAGGCAACATAATCCAAACGATCTTTGTTTTTGATGCACTGGGACTTGGATAACACTTATCAGCCAATAATTGCAGTGCGTGCTCAACTGCCCGATAAACTTCCAGTATAATCAATGGATACCAACGCCCCCTGGCAACACACAACTGCGCTCTGCCCACAAGACAGTAAGATCTCCCTAAAGCAGGCAATGTCCCTTGAGAAGCTTACCCGACCACTAAAGCGGCAGTCCTTCATACTACTGATACGAGCGCCCCACCCTCAGCTGCCGCCACTATAGGGTCGGTCTGTGAGATGAAGCGGGACAAACTGAGCCGTGATGGACATGGTAATGCTAGGGTGACGGAAAAACAGGTTGACCTTGCTTATATCGGCAGTCAGTTTACCGATGGCCAAGGCATCAATGGACCGAGCTACGGGGAGCTTGTGGTTGAGGAATGATGGGTATTACCGGCATCTTGCATAGCGCGTACCTAAGTAGCGAGACGAGACAAATGTTAGAGACTGGTGGAGACTCTCGTTGAATAATGGTCTATTATTTGCGTCTTGAGATCCTGCTTAAGCGTGAAACACATCCATCCTCGCGGCATTGACTCGAAACTGACTTTCGCAATATTGACTCAGGTGAAAGCTTATTGTGTTGGCTACCTGAGGTACTAATTTTCGGGCATGCGGACTTTCTCGAGTCTTGTTTAAGCCAGTCAAAAAGGGGCCATGCGTGCCAAGGCCGGGGTACTTGATTTGGCTCGCTTGATGGTACAATTTCAGCTGCATGTTGACGAAGCCAATGGCAGCAATCGATACGCGCCATGCAGAACCAACAGCCATACTCGAGACAAAGATGCTACCCTAAAGCCCTGCAGGTGGGGGCGCGGGAGAATGATCGCCGAGCAACAATGGGCAATGACTTGTGCGAAGTTTTGAACTCCTCTTCCTTCTTCCCCGTTTTCTGCATCAAGCATCGACTTTCGCACACAATGACTTGAGGGCCAGTCCTACCCCCACAAACAATGGCCTCTCCACCACCGTCGCGGTCCGCCGGGCAGGAGGAGCCTCCTGACCCGGCAGGGCTGCCACCGGCGGAGCGGTTCGGGCCGGACCGAGACCCGTGGAGGATGGATGTCGGCCTGGAAACGCGATCACTGGACCTCGATCCCGCCAACACGCCTCACAACAACCTACCAGTTGGGGCCAATGACGGACCCCAAACCGGGCCATTAAGGTTGGAGACAACGAGCCTCCGCATCGCCCCCATGCAAGAACCGGACACTCAATCTCAGCCCATTGTCCCCCGTGCAGCGGAGCAACCACAGACGCCACAAACGCCAGTGCTCGGTCCTGGCGGCGCTCCTGGATGGCGCAAACGAGTTATCAATGTCAAGAACAAGATTGGATCTACGCGACTAAAACAGCCAGCGTCGTCCGCACCAACTTCGCAAAAGCCTGAAGCCTCAGGGCCGGACAGCAGCAAACAAGCCCATAATGTCGGCCAGGGAAAAGCAGCCGAAGCAGGCAAATCTGAAACCGCGAAACGCGAGGCGCTTCCCAAACTTGTGGACCTCTCTATCACGCCGCCATCTCTCCTCCCCACCTCCAACATCATCGCGATCCCTGACATTGGCCAGCCGCTGTCAACAGCATGGGCTTACACGTTCGACAAGGCTTATTCGCGGCCGAGACAATCAGCGGCGCCAGCAAACACAACCCCCGGACCTGCTCAGGCGGGCCGTCAGACCGTTCCCAAGGGCCCAGCATCCTTCAAGGCTGCACTGAAAGCTCTAGAAGAGAACAAGACCCGTGCAGAACGTGAAGGTCACGTCAGGGGCCGCATTCAGGGATGGACGGACACCATCGATCTCAAGGCCCCCGAACACCCGACCGCGGCCTCCGCCGACGAACCGACGGCAACGCCAATGGACAAGGGTAAGAGAAAGGACACTGGCGGCGACATCGCGTTCTCGGAAGACGTGGAAAGAGGGCACCGACCCCTAACCCCACAACAACCGGGGGTTTCTGCCGCGGAAGAGACGATTGGCAAGAAAGCCGATGCCGATGACCGCACCTCACGTCACTCGAACCGTCCATCTTCTGCCAGGGGATCAAAGCCACCGTCAGAAAAGGACAGGGGCGGGAAAGCTGGGAACTGGCTGACGGACCGGACGATGCTCCCCTATGATGTACATCGGGCACGAGTTTGGGGGTTTGACTACAAATGCCTCGAACCAACACAATTCGCCGACAGCACGTCCAAGAAAACGGCCGATTACAACCACTGTCTCGATAATGCAGCAGCAGCTCTTGCGTTATTGACGTTGCCAAAAGCAAACGAACCCTGCGCTCTGGTCTTCGTCGCCACGGGGTTTGGGTGTCTCATCGTCCAGAGGATGATGATCCTTGCTAAGCACGGGGTTGAAGCGCGCATCCTGCCGAAAAATGCCTCTGTCCTCTTCCTCGACCCCCCAACTCCCATCTTGAAAGAGAAGTCAAAAACGGAGAAAGTGAAGGCCGGGCCAGCTCCGCCCCCTCCTACCGCGCCCCCTCCGACCGCGCCCCTTCCAGTCGTCTTTCCGGCACCAGCAAATTTTCCTCGCGCGAACAGGCTCAGGCCATCCTAGAGTCAAAGGCGATTGATAGCTGGGACCTGTGGGAAGAGTTCCATGTTGTAGTCAGAGAAATCGAGTTCCCAGTGATTTGGTTTTATAGCCAAGCCCAAATGGCGTACCGGAATGTTGGTGCTCATAGTTATTCCCTCCTTGTGGCCTTGTGTCTGGAACTGACACGGTTTAGGGCGGATCGCCGCGGGCAGCCGGCGTTGACTTCGTTATGCTAACAGACTTGCCCCCGGTCAAACACACTATTGGCCGGGTGTCGTCAAGATTCAGAGGGCCGGGTGACGCCAATTACACGTCCTTTGTGGAACAGATCAAGCGGGTACTCCTGCTCCGGGCCTCGGCTTTGTTGCACTTGGAAGAACTGCTCACGCAGTGTATCAGCGAGGGGTACAACCTCGGTGTCAAAGACCATTTGAAGCGAAACCCCCTTCACCTAGCAGTCCAGTTCAAGAATGATGCGGCCCTGATACGCCTTGTTAGCGCTGGTCACGAGCTTGTGCTAGAGCAGGATAAGGGCGGCATGACGCCCCTTCACATGGCTGTCAATGCCATTGTTAACCCTAAGTACTCGCCACTGCTGATGGTTGACCAGGCTTCATACAGGATGATGATAGAAAAGATACTCTCTGTCATGGCCGAACACGATTACGATTACGACATACGGAACTCCTTGGAGATGTCAGCCTGGAGCATTGCTCGTGGCGATCAACACCAATGGATTCGGGACCTGAAAAAAGATAACAAATACCTACTCAACGGCGCGAAGGCGGCACAGCCTGAGGCCATTGAGAAGATGTTACCGATCCACCCGGGCCATGTACCTGCTTGCCAACGGGTGAATGCTACGCTCGCTCAGTTCTACATTTCCAGCGATGACACCAGCGACTATCTAGAGTTCCAAAGACCAGATATTTGGGCATTGGTCTATAACGAGAACTACGGGATCGACAAGCTGTTCGAAAGGAATCTCCGCCACGACGATGACAAGCGAGCAACATGCCGCTGGGTTCACCTCCCTGCCAACAACGTGAGTGCGGGTTGTCGGGGACGGTATTCCAAATCATTGTTATGAGCGGCAGAAGGCCAAATATGCTAACGCCAGTATTCAGGAAAGATGGATACACGTCAGTAACCGCTGATGACAGATATTCAAACGGTATTCTGTACCTAGCTAACCCGAGGACACCATTCCTAGGATCTGTTTTCCAAACAACTGAATCGCACAGACAAATCTACTCTCGTGCGGCGTCGTCAAGGTTCGCTTCATCCAGCCCACCCACAATCTACAATCTTCCAACCTTTCCGTCCTCTTTCATTATCATTCTTTTTTCTTCTTACCTTTCTGCCTCCTTCTCTTGTTTCCCTTTTTTCCCCTCTTTTGCTTTTTTTTGTCCCATGTGTCTTCCTTATTTGCGTTCTTTTCTCTTCCAGTGCAATAAGTGCTAATACCTACCTCAGGGACGGTACCGTTCGACCGGCACATCACCCTGGTGC